>SRPZ01000283.1:0-36772 GCA_018360255.1 Claviceps maximensis
ATTTAAATAAAAGCTTTTATATAACTTATAGTATAAAAAATATACTCTAAATTTTATAATAAAATAGTAAAAATATAATATTTAGTACTAGTTTATAGCTATAAGTAGTTATAAGCTATTTTAATAGTTTATTATAGTTAAAGTACTTATAAAAGGGAATTTTCTTTCTTTTTTTATATACTTACTAACTTTAATAATAAATTTAAATTATAAAGAGGGGTTTATAAGCTACTTTTTATTTTTTATATAATTTATTTATATAAAAAAATAAAAAAAATAGACTTATAACTATATAAATAAGGTGCTAGTATATATATTTTTTAGTTTTTTTTTTAAAATACTATATATTACTTAAAAAATTAAAAATAATTTAAATATACTATTTAAAAGCTTTAATTTTAGTAACTAAAAATCTAGTTATAAGACTTTTTATAAATCTCTAGTTATTTTATAAAGTAGCCTTAAAGCTAGTTATAAAGTAGCTAGGTTAGCTAATATAAATAGCCTTTTTTCCTTATATTTACTTTTTAATTCTATAGTATATAACTCTTTTAATTATACCTAAAAATATAATTAAAATCTAATTTTATAAAAGTTATTATATATAGCTATTAAGCTAGGCTAATAGCTATTATATATACTAAAATAAGGGTTATTTAAGTAAATAATCTAAGAAAAGTAGGTCCTTATAGCTATTAAATTTACTAACTAATTATAGACTAGAAAGTTAGTAATATATATATATATATATAATATAGCTAAGTTACCTTAGGCTAACTTCCCCTATAAGGCCCTATATTAAAGGCCTATAATAGGGCACTAATAACTAGGAAAAACCCCTAAAAATACTATTATTTTAATATCCCCTTTAAAGAAGTATTATAGCTAATAATTATATAAGGTTAAAAAAAAGGGTAAATTAAAAAAAAGAAAATTTAGTATAAAATCTAGGAAAATTTATAAATAAAAATAAATAATAGATTTAAAAAGCCCTGCTTTAGGGCTCTAAAAAGATTATATTTACTATAGTAAAATATAGTAATTTAGTTATTAATTACTTATTAAATATAAAGAGTGTATTTATTTTAGTAATTATTTTTAATTTTAAATTATTTTTATTATTTTTAGCTATTAACTAAGCTAATTTTTATAAGTAAATTTATAAAAAAGGTACCCTATAATTATAAAGGTTTTAAGCCTATAAAATCTAGAAAGATTATATATAAAGAGCTAAATAGGGGCTTAGTTAGCCTATTAGCTAGTATTTTCTTAGTATTTAAGTAAGCTATTTTAACTAGCTTAGCTAAGACTTATTATTAATTATAATAGAATTTAAGAAGAGTATACTTAGTATAGCTATAAAGTGCTAAATTATAGGCTATTTTTATAGTACCTTAGTTATTATAAAATATTTATATAAAGGGTTTTATAGGGTATTTTAGCTTTTTTAATATTTTTTAAAGCTATTATAGCTCTTTAAAAGTCTTATAAATTATATTAAACTTAGCTTCTATAGTTAATAAAGCTATAGTATTAGCTTTTTTAATTTTTAGCTTATAAGGCCTTTAGCTAGCTTAAAGAAATAAGTATAAGTAAATTTTAAAGAGGCTTTATTACCTATAAAATTACTATTATAAAATTTAACTAAGCTAGAGCTAGTAGTATTTTTCTTACTATTATTATTAGGATTTCTTTTATAATAAATAGCTAAGTTTTATATACTTAATAGGTATTTTAATAGGTTTTTAGTAGTATTTAAATGCTTTAAATATAGGCTTATTAATGCTATTAATAGCGTTTATAGTATAAAAGTAATATTAGGTTTTATAAGTAATATTAGATATATTATAGTATTAATAATGCTTTAATATTCCTTAATTTACTTAGCTTCTAATTTCTTAGTAAGCTATATTTTTAGGTATCTAGGCTATATAGGAATTCTAATAGATTTATAACTAATTAGCTTAAATTATAAGATAATACCTTTTAAATATATTATTTTTAATATATTTTAAGAATTAAATTCTTTTAATCTTTTATAATTTAAACCCCTAGAAAAAATTCTATAAGGCCTTTATTTTCTATAGAGTAGGCTTTATATAAATTTTATTTTAGCTTATTTATATATACTAAATCTTTTTCTATTAGTAAATAGTTATTAATATAGGTTATAATAAAAGTCTTTATAGCTAGATTTTAAAATATAGCTAGGTTAGAAATTAGGGGGAAAAATCTAAGATTTTTTAATATAATTATTAAGGTTTATTACTACTTCTTAAAGCTTTATTTTAAGCTATAAAGTAACTTTAATAGAATTCTAACCTAATTTTTAAAAGCTTTATAACTATATTTTTTAGCTAAATTATTTAGCTATAGATTTTACTTTATAAATTCTATAAATCCCTTAGAAATTTATATATAAATAAGCTCTTTTAATATATTATTAAAAAAAGTATTTATAAAGTTTACTTACTTTATCTCTAAATTTTTCTTTATAGCTATTCTAAGTAAAATTTATTAATTAGGTAAAATACTAATAATAGTAAAGGTATTTATATAATTTAAGCCTTTTATTTATATAAATTCCTTAGCTATTAGCTAGGCTTTATATTTTAAAGAATTATTTTTTTATTCTTTTTAAGCTTTAATATAAGCCTATTTATAAGTATTTTATAGCCTTTAAATATAGTATTTATATTTTTAAATTTAAAAGTACTTACCTTTAAAAGTTACTTAAATTTACTAAAAATAGCCTTAATTTAGTATTTTCTTTCTAAACTAAAATTTACTTATTTTTAGGTCTTAGGTTTAGGGTAATTAGCTAGTTTTTCTTTAGCTTTTTACTAAGCCTTATAGTAGATTTTTTTTACTAAAGCTACTAAATTAATATTTATAATATTTAGATTTTCCTTAATTTCTTTTAATAAATATTTAGCTATAGTATTTATATTAATTTCTTTAGCTAATATTAGCTCCCTAAAACCTAAAAATTAACTAATTTCTATATTAACTATTTAATTATAAGCTATAAGGTAATCCTTATTAAAAAAACTAATATTTAATAAATCTTAGTTACTTTTACCCTTTAAGGAATTACTTTCTATAAAGAGTTTTAAAGGGTTTTTATAAGAAAATTTATTTCTTTTTAAAGAGTTATTCTTTATAAAATACCTAAAAAGGCCTAGATTTATAGAGCCTATAAGTTCTATAATTTTTATAAAGCTAGTCTTAATTACTAATTTTTTAAAAAAAATATATATTAAAAAGGTCTTAAACTTTAGTATAATTAGTAGTCTTTTAAGTACTATTTTAGGGGCTAGCTTCTAAGCTTTAGGTTTCTTTTTTAGTAAAATTAAAACTTTATAGTATAAGTTAATAGCTTTTAAAGCACTAAAATTAAGCTTTAATACTTAATTTTCTAAATTAAGGGTAAGTAACTATATTAGGCTTTTTAGCTTAGTAGAATTTATAGTTAAATTAATTAAATTAATAATAGTAAAAACAATAAAATTCTATAAAAATAAAGATAAACCTAATTACTATAAAGTAGCTTATAGTTTATTAAAAATAACTTATATAAAATACTTTACTAAGCTATTTTACTTATAAATATAAAGAAAAAAAGTAGTAAATTTTATTCTCTTTTTAGCTAGCTATTCTTAGTTTTAAGAATTAATCTCTTTACCTTTATTAAAATAAAGATATTTAAAATAGGTATTAAAATTAGATTTTAGTAACCTAAAAAATCCTTTTATTATAAAAAATATAGTATTTTTCTCTTTATTAAGCATTAAAAAATACTATTTATATTAAAATTTTTTATTTACTAAAATAAAGTATATAGGGTACTTATTATAGAATATAGAGCTTATTTTTACTATATTTACCTTTAGTTTATTTAAAGCCCTAAAAAGGTCTATAATTAGATTTTTAAAGGGCTTTTTAATTACTTTAGTTTAAATATATATTAAGTAGTTAAAATCCTTATCTTTAACCTTAAATAAGTTAGGTATTTCTTTAGTTATTAAGAAGGTCTTTTTAAGTAATAAAAGCCTAATATACCTTAATTTAATATACTAAATTCTAGCTAATTTAAGTAACTTTTAGTACTTTTTTAGGCCTAAATCTATAAATTTATTACCTAAAAGCTTAGGGCCTTTTATAAGGTTATTTATAAGCTTAGAGCCTTATAAAATTATAAGGCCTTCTTTCTTAGCTTCTTACTAAATTACTTAAGAACTATAAGTCTTTTAAGGAGCTATTAATGCCTTTTTTATAAAAGATATTAATCTTTTAGTAGTTTATTTAATAGCTAAGCTATTTAAAGCTTTTATAATAAGTTTTTTAGTATTTAATAGCCTATAATTAGCTAAATTATTACTAATTTTAGTAAGCTCTTTAACTATAAAAAATACCTAGCTAAAAGGTATAAGTACTAAGAAAGAAAGGGCTATATTAGATTTTAAGCTTTTAAAGTTAAATTCTCTATAATTTCTTTTACTTTACTAGCTTTAATTAGCTTTTATAAAAAAAGCTATATCTTTATAGAGTAGGAAAATCTACTTTATATTTAGTAGCTAAAATAGCCTAAAAAATAGTAACTATTATTAACTTAATTTAGGTATAATTTAGGGATTTCTTACTCTTTTACTTCTAAAAAGAAGCTATTTTTTTTATATTTAAAAGAATAATATAGGACTTATTAGCTAAAAAAAGAGCATTTTTATTAATATAACCCCTAGAAATATAGTGCTTTAAGCTACTAATTATATTTATATTAAGCCCTAGAAAATATAGAGTATTCTTTAAAGTAAAAGGCCTATATTTATTTAGATATTATTAATATAAAACTAAAAACCTAGTATTTTTATAAGCTTTAAGGTATATAGGTTCTTTACTAATAAAGATAGGTTTAGATTCTTCTTTTTTATAAAATATATAGCTTATAAAATTATTCTTAGAGTTTACTAAATATATAGTAAAACCTATATTATAAGGTAAGATATTTTTTAGAACTTTATAGCTAAAATTAAAGGCCTTAGAAAAATTTTTATTTTTAAGCTTAAATTTAGTACTAGAATTAAAAGAATCCTTATTTTTATTAGTATTAAGATTACTATTATAGGGTTTTATAATATTACTAGCTAAATTAAAATTTCCTAGTATAAAAGCCTCTTTTTAGAACTTATTTTTCTTTTTAAATAATTTTTTCTTCTAAGGCTTATTTCTTTTTTTATTAAAATTAAGCTCTAAGAAATTAAAAGAATTATTTTTATTTTCCTTAAAATTATTCTTTTTATTCTTTTTAAAATAAGAATTCTTATTTTCTTTAGAATTTTTATTTACTAAATTTTTAGTAATAATAGCTTTATAATTTAAGGCTTTTATTATTATAAAACTCTTATCTTTTTATTTCTTTAATAAATTTACTATAAGAAATTATAGATTTAATACCCCTATAAAGGCCCCTAAGGCCCTATTAATTCTTATAAAAAAACATTATTTTTTAGCTTATTAAGAAAAAGTTAACTTTAGTGCTTATAAATACTAAATTACTTAATAACTTTTACTATTAAAATATTAAAAATAGCTAGTTTAATAAGTAAATTATTAAATACTATATTAAAGGCCTCTAAGATACCCTTATAATTTTAAAATTTAAGGTATAGAATTAAAAGTATAAAAAGCCTTTTTATATTTTAGTACTTTAAGAATATTACCTTATAAATAAATTATAGGCTTTTAAGGGAATTTTTTACTAAATTATAGCATTTTAGAGCTTTTTTATATAACTATCTCTTAATAATATAAGAATTATAGCTTAATTTAAATTACTAAAATTATTACTAATTTTAGGATTTTCTAGGAATTAAGGTATTTTAAGGGCTTTAAATTAAATAAATAAAGCTTATTTTTATTAATTAAAGTTCTTTAGCCCCTTTAACTTAGTAGCTTCTAAGAAGCTATAGGCTTTTTTATTAAAATCTTTAATAATAAAGATATTAAAAGAATTTAATAAAGAAAAGCCCTTTAAAGTAAGTTAAGTATTTACTATAATAAGCTTTAAAATTTACTTCTTAGCTAGCTTTAAAGCTAATTTTTATAAATTTATAGTAGTAATAAGGCTTATAGCTACTATATAATAGTATTAATTATATTATTTTAACTAGTAATTTATTAAGTTATATAACTAGCCTAGGTTAGCTCTAAGTTCTATATAGCACTCTAGCTTTATTATTATTAAGTATTTATTATAGCTAATTTATAGTAAGTAAATTACTAATAAATTAAGAATTTAGTAAATTTACTTATAAAGTATATAGTTTATAAGTCTTTATAGTAAAAAAATAATTTTCTATTATATTATAAAATATAGGAGTTTTTTATAATTTTCTTTTATTTTTTATAAAAAGAAAAGCTTCTAAATTCTTTAATTTATAGTATACTATACTATAAAGTAAAGGATATAAATTATAAATTCTCTTTTTTATAAAAAGAAAAAGCCTTTATTTATAATTTTTTCTATTTTATAAAAGGGAAAACTTCTTTTCTTATAATTTATAAAATATTTAGTATAAATAAAAATTTATAGTATTATATATAAAATTTAGTAAATTTTCTTAATACTAAAAGATTTCTTTTAAGCTTATAATTTTTTAGAAATTAGAGATTATAAATAATAGTTTACTTTTAAGAGTAATAAGCTTAAAAATAATAAGTTTACTATTATTTTTATATACTTTATACTTAGCTTTACTAAAATATATATATAGTAGCTATAGTTATTTACTAGCTATAAATTTAAATAAAAGCTTTTATATAACTTATAGTATAGAAAATATACCTTAAACTTTATAATAAAATAGTAAAAATATAATATTTAGTATTAGTTTATAGCTATAAATAGCTATAAACTATTCTAATAGTTTATTATAATTAAAGTACTTATAAAAAAAAAATTTCTTTTTTTTTTATATACTTACTAATTTTATTAATAAATTTAAGTTATAAAAAAAAGCTTATAAGCTACTTTTTATTTTCTATATAATTTATTTATATAAAAAAATAAAAAAATAGACTTATAGCTATATAAATAAAGTACTAATATATATATTTTTTAGTTTCTTTTTTAAAATACTATATATTACCTAAAAAATTAAAAATAATCTAAATATACTATTTAAAAGCCCTAATTTTAGTAACTAAGAATTTAGTTATAAGACTTTTTATAAATCCTTAGTTATTCTATAAAGTAGCTTTAAAGCTAGTTATAAAGTAGCTAGGTTAGCTAATATAAGTAGCCTTTTTTTCTTATATTTACTTTTTAATTCTATAGTATATAACTTTTTTAGTTATATTTAAAAATATAGTTAAAATTTAATTCTATAAAAGTTATTATATATAGCTATTAAGCTAGGCTAATAGCTATTATATATACTAGAATAAGGGTTATTTAATTAAATAATCTAAGAAAAATAGGTTTTTATAGCTATTAAATTTACTAACTAATTATAGACTAGGAAGTTAGTAGTGTATATATATATATAATATAGCTAAGTTACCTTAGGCTAACTTTCTCTATAAGGCCCTATATTAGGGGCCTATAATAGGGCACTAATAACTAGGGAAGACCCCTGAAAATGCTGTTATTTTTAATAAGTTTTTATTATTAGCTTAGTATTAATACTATAATAAGTTTACTCTAGGGATATTATAATAGTAAAGGTAGAAGTTTAAGCTAATATACTTAGTATATAATTAAGTAAAAATAAAAGATTTATATTTATTAAAGCCTATATAAAGTTTAATAATATTAGCTATAGTATTAAAATTTAGCTTATACTTAGCTATTATATAATTATAATAATTATAATATATATATACCTTAGTTTTATTTTTTTATTACTTATTTTTTTATTTTAAAGCTAAAGCTTATATAGGTAATTATTTATTTAAAGGTTTAAGGAATTAGTTTAGAAATAATATATAGTTCAAGTAATTATTATATTAAGATAAGTATTTATAATAGCTATATAAGTATTAATAAAGGTAAGCTATTATTATTATATAAATATTATAAATTCTTTTTATTATTTTATTTAATTTAATTTTTTTATAAAAACTAAGTAAATAAAAGTTAAGATATAGGTTAATAAAGAAAATTATTACTTTAGTTTTAAATAGAGTTTATAATATAGCTTTAAAGGTATTAATAATAATATAAAGGCTTTTTAATTATTTTATAATAAATACCTTAGTAATACTATATACTTACCCTTCAAGGGCTATAAAGATATAATATAATTCTATATTATATATAATAATAGTTTAAATAACTTATATATAGAGAAGCTTAAAGTTTTAAAAAGAGTAGCTTTATATTAATACTACTAGTATTATAAGGGTAAATTATTAATACCCTAGCTTTAATTTAACTTACTTATAGTATACTTATTATTCAAAAACAATAGCATTTTTAGAGGTCTTCCCTAGTTATTAATGCCCTATTATAGGCCCTTAATATAGAGCCTTATAGGGGAAGTTAGCCTAAGGTAACTTAATTATATTATATATAAGTAAACACTACTAACTTTCTAGTCTATAATTAGTTAGTAAATTTAATAGCTATAAGAACCTATTTTTCTTAGATTATTTAATTAAATAACTTTTATTTTAGTATATATAATAGCTATTAGCCTAGATTAATAGCTATATATAATAACTTTTATAGAATTAAATTTTAACTATATTTTTAAATATAATTAAAAGAGTTATATACTATAGAATTAAAAAGTAAATATAAGAAAAAAAGGCTACTTATATTAGCTAACCTAGCTACTTTATAATTAGCTTTAAGGCTAATTTATAAAATAACTAAGGGTTTATAAAAAGTTTTATAACTAGATTCTTAGTTACTAAAATTAAGGCTTTTAAATAGTATATTTAAATTATTTTTAATTATTTAAGTAATATATAGTATTTTAAAAAAGAAACTAAAAAATATATATATTAGTACTTTATTTATATAGCTATAAGTTTATTTTTTTTATTTTTTTATATAAATTAATTATATAAAAAATAAAAAGTAGCTTATAAGCCTTTTTTTATAATTTAAATTTATTAATAAAGTTAGTAAATATATAAAAAAAGAAAGAAAATTCTTTTTTATAAATACTTTAATTATAATAAACTATTAAAATAGTTTATAGCTATTAATAGCTATAAACTAATATTAAATATTATATTTTTACTATTTTATTATAAAATTTAAAGTATATTTTTTATATTATAAGTTATATAAAAGCTTTTATTTAGATTTATAGCTAGTAAATAACTATAGCTACTATATATATATCTTAGTAAAGCTAAGTATAAGATATATAAAAATAATAGTAAACTTATTAATTTTAAGCCTATTACTTTTAAAAGTAAACTACTATTTATAATTCCTAATTTTTGATAAAATATAAGCTTAGAAGAGATCTTTTAATATTAGAAAAATTCACTAAATTTTATATATATTACTATAAATTTTTATTTATACTAAATATTTTAAAAATTATAATAAAAGAAGTTTTTCTTTTTATTATTATTATTATTATTATTATTAATACTTTAGATAGGCTAATAGCTAGCCTAATGTCTAGTACTCTTACTACTTAAGCTATATAGAAAAAACCCTAGTATGGAGGTAAAAACCTATATACTACTATATTATTTATATACTAGAGCCTTTTTAGTTCTAGGGCTAGTATTAATTATTAAGAAAAGGTATATAGCTAGCTAGACTTAGCTAGCCTTACTAAAGAAAGTATATAAAAATAATTCAAAGTATAAGTCAGGTTTTATTAGTTTATATTACTATTATAAAGGCCTTATAGTTTTAACTATAAACTAGCTATAAGGTTTAGTAATAGCACTTACTTTAATAGCTATATAGACTATTAATAGCTACTTAGTAGTTTTATAAAGAAAGAGAAAGTATTATAAAAAGGCCTTTTACTTTTTATAAAGACCTCTTTTCTTTTTTTTCCTTATAACCTTTTTATAAATATTAGTAATTTCTAATTCCCTTCTTACTATACTACTATATTAGCATTAATTTAATATACTATAAAATATATACTAAAAATTAGAATACTATATAAAGTACTATAAAAATTCTTTATTAAATTAAAAAGAAAAGAAACAAATATTACTTTTATATTAGTTTAGTACTACTTTTAACCTATCTTTAGCTTAGCCTTACTTATACTTAGCCTTATTTCCTTTATTTTATATATACTAAAGATATATATAAAGTATATTATAACATTTAGGAGAAACTTTTTATAAATTTGCCTACACTACTATAGTAATATAGAATTAACTTAGAATTACTTAAAAGTTATAGAAAAATAATTATTATATTTATTTACTCTATACTTTAATAATATATTATAGCTAAAGTATAGGTATAGTAAATATAATAATATTAATAAATATTAATACTAATAAGTATAGCCTTATATAAAGTATATACTACTTCCTTATTAGCTAAGAAGGCTTTATAATAAGTAGCTATATTAAATTTATACTATATATAGTATATAAAGTTCTAAACTACCTATAAACTAAATATAATAAATTAGCTAAACTAGTTTTAAATACTATACTAAAGAAAGTATAGTAAATTATCCTTTATATAAATAATATAGCTAAAATATATAGCTAATATATTACCTTAATATTTCTATTTTTTTTACTTTTTACTTAATTATTACTTAATAAATTAATTACTATAAAAAACCTTAGAAAAATAATTAAATATATTATTAAAAAAGTGCTTTTTATTAATAATAGCTTAGTATTAAGCTAAGCTATTATTATAACTAAAAAGACTACTTTAATAACTTTTATTTTTAGCTATACTATTATTATAATAATATTACTTAAAGTTTACTATAAAACTATAGTTAAAAATAATATTATTATAAAAGTAATTTAAAACTACTTTCTTAAAAAAATTATTAATATTATTAACTAAGCTATAGAATTTAATATTATTATAGCTATAAAGTATTTTTATAATAATAATACTATAATTACTTTTTAAAATATAGCTAAATTTTATATTAAAAATATTACTTAAATTTAAATTATTTTTAAGCTAAAAGTAATACTAAACTACTATACCTTTAATATTATTATTAAAAGCTTTTTTATTTATTATATATAAAACTAAGCTTTTAAAGCTATTTTTTAAAATATTATTATAGCTAATAATACTAGCTTTATAAAAATTATAGTATAAAAGCTTTATAGTATTTTTACTTAAATATCTTTAATTATTAGTATTAATAAAGTTAATATAGCTAATAAGCTATACTATATTAGTATTATTTATAAAGCTAAGATATTTAAAGCTAAGATTTATAATAATACTCTTTACCTATATTAATACTATAAATACTTTAAATTTAGCTATATAGCTATATATTATAATATAATACTATACTATAATTACTTTATAGCTAAATACTATAAAAATAAGGAATTTTTATACTTAGCCCTTATAAGCTTATTATAGAAATATTATATTAATTACTTAGAGTTATACTTAGCTTAATTAAGAAGCTATAGTATAATTAATAACTAATTAAATTATATAAAAGCTATATATTTAAGCTAGCCCTAAGTATTTATTATCTCTCTTTTTTTTAAAATAAATAAATAATATAAAGTAAGTAATTATAGCTATAATTATAAATATAAAGCTAGTAATTTATTATTTAAAAAGGCATTATTATAAAAGTATATTAGACTAAAAACTTTTTTACGAATTTGCCTACACCGCTATAGCGACGCGGAATTAACTTAAAATCACCTAAAAGTTATAGAAAAATAATTATTATATCTATTTACCCTATACTTTAATAGTATATTATAGCTAGACTATAGGTATAGTAAATATAATAATATTAATAAATATTAATACTAATAAGTATAGCCTTATATAAAGTATATACTACCTACTTACTAGCTAAGGAGGCTTTATAATAAATAGCTATATTAAATCTATACTATATATAGTATATAATAAAGTTCTAAATTACTTATAAACTAAATATAAAAAATTAGCTAAATTAATCTTAAATACTATATTAAAAAAAGTATAGTAAGTTATTCTTTATATAGATAATATAGCTAAAATATATAGCTAATATAATGCTTTAATACTTTTATTTTCCCTTTTACCTCTTTTTTAACTATTACTTAATAAACTAATTACTATAAAAAACCTTAAAAAAATAGTTAAGTATATTATTAAAAAAGCACTCTTTATTAGTAGTAGCTTAGTACTAAGCTAGGCTATTATTATAGCTAAAGAAACTACCTTTATAACTCTTACCTTTAGCTATATTATTACTATAGTAGTATTACTTAAAGTTTACTATAAGACTATAGTTAGAGATAATATTATTATAAAAGTAATCTAAAGCTACTCCTTTAAAAAAATTATTAATATTATTAACTAAGCAGAATTTAATATTACTATAGCTATAAAGCATCTCTATAGTAGTAATATTATAATTATCTTTTAAGATATAGCTAAACCTTATATTAAAGATACTACTTAAGTTTAGGCTACTTTTAAGCTAAAAGTAATGCTAAACTACTATACCTTTAGTATTATTATTAAAGGCTTTTTTATTTATTATATATAGAACTAAGCTACTAAAGCTATTTTTTAAAATATTATTATAGCTAATAGTGCTAGCCTTATAAAGGTTATAATATAGAAGCCTTATAGTACCTTTACTTAGGTACCTCTAATTATTAGTATTAATAGAGTTAATATAGCTAATAAGCTATACTATATTAGTATTATTTATAAGGCTAAGATATTTAAAGCTAAGCTATATAATAATACTCTCTACCCTTATTAGTACTATAAATGCTTTAAGTTTAGCTATATAGCTATATACTATAATATAGTACTATACTATAGTTACTATATAGCTAAATACTATAAAAATAGGGAATCCTTATACTTAGCCTTTATAGGCTTAGTATAGAAATACTATATTAATTACTTAGAGTTATACCTAGCTTAATTAAGAAGCTATAGTATTACTAATAACTAATAAAATTATATAAAAGCTATATACTTAGGCTAGCTTTAAGTATTTACTACCCCTCTCTTTCTTAAAATAAATAAATAATATAAGGTAAGTAGCTATAGCTATAATTATAAATATAAAGCTAGTAATATATTATTTATAAAGGCCTTACTATAAAAGTATATTAGCTACCTTTAAAACTAACTTCTAAACTTTTAACTAGAATTTATATAATATTTCTATAAAGCTATAAAAGTATACCTTAGTTACTATACTACCTTTACTTTAAAATTAAATATACTAAGCCTAACCTAATAAACTATTTAATATATATAATTAAGGTTATATACTAAAATATATAGTAGAAAACCTATCTTATATATATAGCACTAAAATCCTAGCCTAGAACTAATATAATAGTAATTTAAAAGCTTAGCCTCTTTAGAGGCTAGCCTCCTAACCCTAGTTTTAGTAAATTTTAACTTATAGTATAGAGTAGCTATATAGCTATATATATTAACTATTAATATAAACCTATATTATAATTAACTTAGTCTAGCACTAACTAGTATATAGTAAGTATTACTAAATTTAATATATACTTTATTTACTCTCCTTTATATAAACCTAACTAAATAATATCTCTTACTAAGTTTATAGTAGTATTAATATAAAAAAATAGCATTTTTATTAGGAACTTTAATTAATACTATTTACTATAAAATTAGTATAAATATACCTTAGTAAGAAGTAATTTATTATTTATAATAATAAAGTAGTAATAGCTTAATATTATTACTCCCTAAGGTAAAGTTACTTAGTATTTATAAAGCTATAAAAGTAGTATAATTAACTATATATAGGTAACTATAAATATATTTATTAAGTTTCTAAGTAGCCTTTTTATTATAGGGTTAGACTATATACTATAGCTAATCTATATTAGCTCTAGTAAGTGCCCTAGGCCTAACTATATAGCTTACTTTAATTAGTTATTTATAAAAAACTAGCTTATTACTACTAAGGCTATAAACTAATTTTAACTAAATACTATTTATATTCTTTTAAGTACTTTAAGTAAAATTAAAAATTATATAGTATAGCTTATAAGTAAACTCTATATTATTATAAAGCTTATAATATTAAAGTAGCCTAGGGGTAGCTTTAAGTAAAACCTATAGTAAAATTAGTATATAAAAAAAGTAGTTCTTAATATAAAAAGAGTATAATACTAATAGTAAGTATTTTATATAGATAAAAACTAGTATATTACTACTAAAGTAGAGAAGACCTAAGCCTAAGTTATTTATAATAAATACTAAAGTATATAATAGGCTACTTTTAATACTATAATAACTAAATATAGTAATTTTTAGAAACTTAAATACTAAGCTTAGCTTTATAGTAAATTACTACTAAAATAATAGTATATTTTATCTCTTTTTAAAGGGAAAGGCCCTATTATAACTATAAGCTATAGCTATATTAATAAAGTAGCTACTTTAATAAAACACTTCTTTTTATTATTTTAAGCTTAAACTAATAATATTCTAAATAATACCTCTTACTAGCTTAATACTATAATATTTTTACTAAAGAACTACTTTAATACTAATAAAATCTAAAGCATTATTAAGGGCCTCTTTAGCTAAAAAGTACTAGGCTTTAATAAACTTTTTACTAGATTTCTTAAAGCTTATAATAAACCTTTAGCTAATACCCTTACCTACTTTCTTAATATATACTACTATATTAATTATTACCTAGGCCTATTTTAATAAGCTAAGGTAGTTATTCTTTATAAACTAAGTAAAACTTTAAAAAAATAGTAATATATAAAAGTATAGTAGCCTATTTCTCTTTTTAATATAGTTAAAAAAATACTTAAAGTAGTAATAATAATATAGCTTATTAGTATAGCTAAAGAGAGAAATATACTACTAAATATATAAATAAGTAACTAAGTAAATTATTTTACTAAGATTATACTTAATATACTTATAAAGGCTATATATATAGTATAGTATTATAGTAGTATTACTTTACTACTTTAGCTAGATATATTAGCTACTTTTAATATAGTTTACTACTAATAACTTACTTATATTATACTTAAAGCTAGTATACTTACTTAAATAATAATATAAACCTATACCTTTACTACTAATTATATAGTATATCTTTTTTTTAATAATTAAATAATAAAGGCCTTATTTATTACTATAGGGGTTCTATAGGGGTTACCTATATTCCCTATTCTCTTTCTTTTATATATTATACTATTATATAAAAAGCTTATTATAATATACTTTATACTTATTCTTAAATTCTTTAATAATACTAATATACTTATATATAGCTATATAATAAAAGAAATATAGTAATAACTTAAGGTAGTATAGAGTATTTACTAAAAATAGTTCTAAAAGTTAAGTCTTAAGTTTTACCCCTAGAAAAGTAAGCTAATATACTTTATAAAATAGTATATAGCTATTATAACCCTAGTCTAACTTAGTATTACTATAATATAGCTAGTTTAGTTTATATACTTCCTTAGGGTCTAGGTTTATTATAAGCTATACTAATAAATATACTAAAAGTAAATTAAGTTAAAGCTAGGGTAGTAATACCTTACCCTTATAGTACTAGTAGTATTAATATAAAGTTACTTTCTTTAAAATTCTAGGCTTCTTTATATATAAATTATTTAAACTATTATTATATATAGTATAGAATTATACTATATTTCTATAGCCCTTAAAGGGTAAGTATATAGTATTATTAAGGTATTTATTATAAAATAATTAAAAAGTCTTTATATTATTACTAGTGCTTTTAAGGCTATACTATAAACCTTACTTAAAACTAAAGTAGCTATAGCCTTTATTAACCTATATCTTAATTTTTATTTACTTACTTTTTATAAGAAAATTAAGTTAAATAGAATAATAAAGAAAATCTATAGTGCTTATATAGTAATAGTAGCTTACCTTTATTAGTACTTATATAGCTACTATAAATATTTACCTTAGTATAATAACTACCCTAACTATATATTATTTCTAAACTAACCCCTTAAATCTTTAAATAAATAATTACTTATATAAGCCTTAGCCTTAAAATAAAAAAATAAATAATATAAAAATAGAACTAAGGTATATATATACTATAACTACTATAATTATATAGTAGCTAAGTATAAGCTAAATTTTACTACTATAGCTAAGATTATTAAACTTTATATAGGCCTAAGTAAATATAAGTTCTCTACCTTTACCTAGTTATATACTAAGTATATTAGCTTAAATTTCTACCTTTATTATTATAATATCCCTAGAGTAGACTTACTATAGTATTAGTACTAAGCTAATAATAAAGACCTTTACTATATTATTCTTAAATATAATAAGTATAATTACTTTTATTCTATTATAATAAGCCTATCCTTACTTTAAAACTACTATAATATTTATATAATACTTAATTCTAAATAAACTATAGTAGCTCTTATAAAGTAGTTCCTTAAAACTAGCTACCTTTAGTAGTTTTTATTAGCTTATATACTAAAAACTAAATAAATAGAAAATATTATAGAAATAATTATAAGAAGTATAAGAATAGTAGCTATACTAATACTAGTATAGAGTTATAGTAATTATATAAATAATAAATAAGCACTAAAAGTAATTAATTTATTATAATAAAAATAAAACTATAGACTTATAGCCTTATATTATAGCTATAGTAATACTACTACTACCTTACTATTTACTTTACTTTCTTTAACTTAGCCCTTATTTCTTTATTAATATTATTATTATTAAGTTTTTTTACCTTTTATTACTTATAACTTATACTACTATTAGTATTTTAGATTAATACTATTATAATACTATAGGTAACTTATAAAATATAATTATTCTTCTTTAAAGCATTTATAATATATATAAGCTATAGTAATATTTTAGTTTAAATAGCTAATATCTCTATATTACTACTACTATAGACTTATAATAATATACCTACTTTTTTAATTATACTAAAGGTTTTATTAATTCTATACTTTACTACCTTTTAAGTAGTATTATATATAGTTTCCTACCCTAAATTAGCACTATACTAATACTAACTTAGTTCTATATTATACTTATATTAATATCCTTTCCTATAGCTTTATAATTCTAATAATTAAGAATATTTTTAACTTTATTTTAATAAGTAAATAGATTATATAGCTATATACTAATTAGCTAATATAGTAGCACTAGCTTAGACTTAACTTACCTTATAATATAGCTTTTTTATTATAGTATACTTATAATAAAAACCCTTAATACCTATATTAGTTAATAATAAAACTAAGGTAGGTTTATACTAAGCTCCTTACCTTAAGTATTATAGTATAACTTATATATATCCTTAGTATAAGTAAAATAAAGAGTATATAGCTAAGTATATATAGAACTAAGCTATTAATAAATTAGTAATAATACTAAATTAATATAAAAGTAATACTTATACCTTTTTTATTAGCCTAAGATTTATTTATTTTTTATAGTAATTTTTAAGGTATTATAATTTTTTATTTATTTTTTAGTATATTATTAGACTAAAGCTAATATAGTAATATAGTAGGGAGGGAATTAGGGATATACTTATATTTATAAAAAGGTTATAAAAAAGAAAAAAGAAAAGAAGTTTTTACTAAGAAAAGATAATTTTTTTATAATACTCTTCCCCCCCCCCCCTCTCTATATAACTACTAGGTAGCTATTAATAATTTATATAGCTACTATAGTAGTTACTATAGCTAAACCTTATAACTAGCCCTTAGTTAGGACTATAGGGCCTTTATAATAATAATATAGTAACTAACTAAGCTACTTAGGCCTAGATAATCCTTACTTATACTCTAGGAAAATATTACTATATTTCTTTAGTAATACTAGCTATATTTAGCTAGTAGTATACCTTTTTTTATATTTAATACTAACTATAGAGCCTTAGTAGCTTTAGTATATAAATACTATAGTAGTATATAGGTTTTCCCCCTTATACTAGGGTTTTTTCTATATAGTTTAAGTAGCTAAGGTACTAGATATTAGGCTAGTTAGTAGCCTATCTAGAGTATAATAATAATAATAAAAGTATATTAGCTATTTTAAAAACTAACTTCTAGACTTTTAACTAGAATTTATATAATATTTTTAAAAAGCTATAAAAATATACCTTAATTATTATACTATATTTACTTTAAAATTAAATATACTAAGCCTAATTTAATAAATAATTTAATATATATAATTAAAATTATATACTAAAATATATAATAAAAAACCTATTTTATATATCTAGTACTAAAATCCTAGCTTAAAACTAATATAATAGTAATTTAAAAGCTTAGTTTCTTTAAAGGCTAGCCTTTTAATCTTAATTTTAATAAGTTTTAACTTATAATATAAGGTAGCTATATAGCTATATATATTAACTATTAGTATAAATCTATATTATAATTAATTTAAACTAATACTAACTAATATATAATAAGTATAATTAAACTTAATATTTACTTTATTTACTTTTCTTTATATAAACCTAATTAAACTATATTTTTTATTAAGTTTATAGTAGTATTAATATAAAAAAATAGTATTTTTATTAAAAACTTTAATTAATATTATTTACTAAAGAATTAATATAAATATACCTTAATAAAAAGTAATTTATTATTTATAATAATAAAGTAATAATAGCTTAGTATTATTACTCTTTAAAGTAAAGTTACTTAGTATTTATAAGGCTATAAAAGTAATATAATTAACTATATATAAATAATTATAAATATATTTATTAAGTTTTTAAGTAGCTTTTTTATTATAAAGTTAAACTATATACTATAGTTAATTTATATTAGCTTTAGTAAGTACCTTAAGTCTAATTATATAGCTTATTTTAATTAGTTATTTATAAAGAATTACTTTATTATTACTAAAGCTATATACTAATTCTAATTAAATATTATTTATATTTTTTTAAGTACTTTAAGTAAAATTAAAAACTATATAAAGTAACTTATAAATAAACTCTATATTATTATAAAGCTTATAATATTAAAGTAGCCTAAAGATAGCTTTAAGTAAAATTTATAATAAAATTAGTATATAAAAGAAATAGTTTTTAAAGTAAAAATAATATAGTATTAATAGTAAGTATTTTATATAAATAAAAACTAATATATTATTATTAAAGTTAAAAAAACCTAAGCTTAAATTATTTATAATAAATACTAAAATATATAATAAGCTACTTTTAATATTATAATAACTAAATATAATAATTTTTAAAAACTTAAGTATTAAGCTTAGCTTTATAATAAATTATTATTAAAATAATAATATATTTTATTTTTTTTTAAAGAAAAAGGCTTTATTATAACTATAAGCTATAGCTATATTAATAAAGTAGTTATTTTAATAAAATACTTCTTTCTATTATTTTAAGCTTAAACTAATAATATTCTAAATAATATCTCTTACTAACTTAATACTATAGTATTTTTATTAAAAGATTACTTTAATATTAATAAAATCTAAAGTATTATTAAAAGCTTTTTTAACTAAAAAGTATTAAGCCTTAATAAACCTTTTATTAAATTTCTTAAAGTTTATAATAAACTCTTAGCTAATATCTTTACTTACTTTCTTAATATATATTACTATATTAATTATTACTTAAGCTTATTTTAGTAAGCTAAGGTAATTATTTTTTATAAACTAAGTAAAACTTTAAAAATATAGTAATATATAAAAATATAGTAGCTTATTTCTTTTTTTAATATAGTTATAAAAGTACTTAAAATAATAGTAATAATATAGCTTATTAATATAGCTAAAAAAAGAAATATACTATTAAATATATAAATAAGTAACTAAGTAAATTATTTTATTAAGGTTATACTTAATATATTTATAAAGGCTATATATATAGTATAGTATTATAGTAATATTACTTTATTACTTTAGCTAAGTATATTAGCTTTTTTTAATATAGTTTACTATTAATAACTTATTTATATTATATTTAAAGCTAATTTATTTACTTAAATAATAATATAAACCTATATCTTTATTATTAATTATATAGTATATTTCTTTTATAATAATTAAATAATAAAGGCCTTATTTATTACTATAAGGGTTTTATAGAGATTACTTATATTCTATATTTCTTTTATATATTATATTATTATATAAAAAGCTTATTATAGTATACTTTATACTTATTTTTAAATTTTTTAATAATACTAATATATTTATATATAGCTATATAATAAAAAAAATATAATTATAACTTAAAGTAATATAGGGTATTTATTAAAAATAGTTTTAAAAGTTAGGTCTTAAGTTTTACCCTTAAAAAAGTAAGCTAATATACTTTATAAAATAATATATAGCTATTATAACTTTAGTTTAACTTAATATTATTATAATATAATTAGTTTAGTTTATATACTTTTTTAAGATTTAAATATACTATAAGCTATATTAATAAGTATACTAAAAGTAAGTTAAGTTAAAGCTAAAGTAATAATACTTTATTTTTATAATATTAATAATATTAATATAAAGTTATTATTTTTAAAACTTTAAGCTTTTTTATATATTAGTTATTTAAACTATTATTATATATAATATAAAATTATACTATACTTTTATAGCCTTTAAAGAATAAGTATATAGTATTATTAAGGTATTTATTATAAAATAATTAAAGAGTTTTTATATTATTATTAATACCTTTAAGGCTATATTATAAACCTTACTTAAAACTAAAGTAATTATTACTTTTATTAATTTATATCTTAATTTTAATTTAGTTATCTTTTATAAAAGAATTAAGTTAAATAAAATAATAAAGAAAATCTATAGTATTTATATAGTAATAATAGCTTATCTTTATTAATATTTATATAGCTACCATAAATACTTACTTTAATATAATAACTACTTTAATTATATATTATTTCTAAATTAACTCTTTAAATCTTTAAATAAATAATTAGTTATATAAGCTTTATCTTTAAATAAAAAAATAAATAATATAAAAATAAAACTAAAGTATATATATATTATAACTACTATAATTATATAGTAGCTAAGTATAAGCTAAACTTTACTATAATAGCTAAAATTATTAAACTTTATATAGGCTTAAGTAAGTATAAGTTTTTTACTCTTACCTAATTATATACTAAGTATATTAGCTTAAATTCCTATTTTTATTACTATAATATCCTTAAAATAAACTTACTATAATATTAATACTAAGCTAATAATAAAAACTATTATTATATTATTTTTAAATATAAAAAGTATAACTACCTTTATTTTATTATAATAAGCCTATTTTTACTTTAAAATTATTATAATAATTATAAAATATTTAATTTTAAATAAACTATAATAATCCTTATAAAAAAGCTTTTTAAAACTAGCTATTTTTAGTAGTTTTACTAGCTTATATACTAAAAACTAAATAAATATAGAATAGTATAAAAATAATTATATAAAATATAAAGATAATAGCTATATTAATATTAGTATAAAGTTATAGTAGTTATATAAATAATAAGTAAGTATTAAAAGTAATTAATTTATTATAATAAAAATAAAACTATAAACTTATAGCTTTATATTATAGCTATAGTAATATTATTATTACTTTACTATTTACCTTACTTTTTTTAACTTAGCCTTTATTTCTTTATTAATATTATTATTATTAAGCTTTTTTACTTTTTATTACTTATAACTTATATTATTACTAGTATTTTATATTAGTACTATAATAATACTATAAATAACCTATAAAATTTAGTTATTTTTCTTTAAGGTATTTATAATATATATAAGCTATAGTAGTATTTTAGTCTAAATAGCTAATATTTTTATATTATTACTACTATAAACCTATAATAATATACTTACTTTTTTAATTATACTAGGGGTTTTATTAATTCTATACTTTACTACCTTTTAAGTAGTATTATATATAGTCTCTTACTTTAAATTAGTACTGCACTAACACTAACTTAGTTCTGCGTTGCACTTATATTAGCTAGGTATGTATAGAACTAGGCTACTAGTTAATTAGTAGTAGCACTAAATTAGTATAGAAGCAGTACTTATACCCTTTTTATTAGCCTAAGACTTATTTATTTTTTATAGTAATTTTATAATATTATAATTTTTCTTATTTATTCTTTAGTATATTATTAGACTAAAGCTAATATAATAGTATAGTAAAGAGGGAATTAAAAGTATACTTATATTTATAAAAAGATTATAAAAAAGAAAAAAGAAAAAAAGTCTTTATTAAAGAAAAATAACCTTTTTATAATACTCCCTCTCCCTTTTTTTATATAACTATTAAGTAACTATTAATAGTTTATATAGTTACTATAGTAATTACTATAGCTAGATTTTATAACTAACCCTAAATTAGAACTATAAAGCCTTTATAATAGTAATATAGTAATTAATTAAGCTACTTAGGCTTAAATAATTCTTACTTATACTCTAAGAAAATATTACTATACCTCTTTAATAATACTAGCTATATTTAGCTAATAGTATACCTTTTTTTTATAATTAATACTAACTATAAAGCCTTAGTAGCCTTAGTATATAAATATTATAATAGTATATAGGTTTTTCCCCCTATATTAGGGTTTTTTCTATATAGTTTAAGTAGCTAAGGTACTAGATATTAGGCTAGTTAGTAGCCTATCTAGAGTATTAATATAATAATAATAATAATAATAATAATAATATAATATTTAAAGTAAGTAGCTTAAGTTAAACTTATATTATTATTACTACTAATTATAGTAAGTACTAAGGGCTTTAACTATAAGTATACTATAGTAAAGAAACTATATTATAAAATAAGTTAGGTTTATACTAATATTATAATAATAGCTAATTAGTATATAGCTATATAACCTATTTATTTATTATAATAAAGTAAAAACTATTCTTAATTATTATAATTATAAAGCTAAGGGAGAAGATATTAATATAAGTATAAAGTAAGTTTATATTAGTGCTAGTTTAGTGCTAATTATAAGTAGCTAGCTATATATAGTAATGCTTAAAAAGTAGTTAAATATAGTATTAATAAAACCCTTAGTATAGTTAAAAAGGTAAGTATAATATAGTTTTATATTATAGGTAATATAGATATATTTACTATATAGACTAAAATACTTACCTAAATTATATATATAGCTAATATACTAAAGGAGAATAACTAAATATTATAGGCTACCTATAGTATTATTATAGTATTAATATAAAGCATTAGTAGTAATATAAGTAAAAAAAGACTATAAATAAAAAAACTATTAAATAATAATAAAAAGGTAATAAGCTAAAATAAAGTAGAGTAAGTAGTATATTAGTATTAGTATTATTATAATTATAGTATAGGGCTATAAGCCCTTAGTATTTTTTCTTTTATTATAATTAATTAGTTACTTCTAGTATTTATTTATTATTTATATAGCTACTATAACTTTATACTAGTACTAATATAGCTACTATTTTTATACCTTATATAATTATTTCTATATTATTTCCTACTTACTTAGTTTTTAATATATAAGCTAGTAAAAATTACTATAAATAGCTAGTTTTAAGAAACTACTTTATAAGAATTACTATAGTTTATTTAAAATTAAGTGCTATATAAATATTATAGTAGTTTTAAAATAAAAATAGGCTTATTATAATAAAATAAAGATAATACTTTATATATTTAAGAATAATATAATAATAGTTTTTATTATTAGCTTAGTATTAATATTATAATAAGTTTACTTTAGAGATATTATAATAATAAAGATAGGAGTTTAAGCTAATATACTTAGTATATAATTAAGTAAAAGTAAATAATTTATACTTACTAAGGCTTATATAAAGTTTAATAATTTTAGCTATAATATTAAAATTTAGCTTATACTTAGCTATTATATAATTATAATAGTTATAGTATATATATACCTTAGTTTTATTTTTATACTATTTATTTTTTTATTTGAAAGCTAAAGCTTATATAAATAATTATTTATTTAAAGGTTTAAAGAATTAGTTTAAAAATAGTATATAATTAAAGTAGTTATTATATTAAAGTAAGTATTTATAATAATTATATAAGTATTAATAAAGGTAAGCTATAATTACTATATTTATTTATTTGTTACACTAGCCGTCTAAGCAATTTATGCTTAGCTGTATTTAGAACCTCTGCTCCTAAATTTTATTTAGTTAAGGAAAACCTTATTAGGTTACTAATTAGCTAGCTAGCTAGCTAATTAATTAGTTGCTTAATAGAATAAAAAACCTTACTATATATATATATTTTTTTTAACTACTTTAAGCCCCGCTTTTCTTCTTATAAAATCTGGTTTTTTTTAATTACCCTATACCCTATATTTTAATAATAACCCTCTTATTTCCTACTTTTATTCTAATTTTTTCTATTTTTTTCTACTAATTATAGCTATAAACTAGCTTTATAACCTAAGAGCTAGGGAGTAGTTTTGCTTATTTATAGCGTAAAAGTAGCTAATTTATATTACTAAGTAAGTAAGGAAAAGTAAGGGAACTAAACCTATTTTTCCCTACTTACTAAGCATTAATTAGCTAGAAAGAGTTAGCCCTCTACCTCTTTTAGCTAATTAAAGTCTAGTCTTTCTTAGTATACCTTATATAATATACTTAGAAAAACTATACCCTATGTAGGAATTAAACCTACCACCCCTAAAGGGGTTACCACAGCGTATAACCAATGCGCCACAGGGTTATAATTACTATATAAATACTATAAATTCTTTTTATTATTTTATTAAACTTTATTCTTTTATAAAAAGTAAGTAAATAAAAGTTAAAATATAAATTAATAAAAATAATAGCTACTTTAGTTTTAAGTAAGGTTTATAATATAGCTTTAAAGGTATTAATAATAATATAAAGACTTTTTAACTACTTTATAATAAATACCTTAATAATACTATATACTTACTTTTTAAGGGCTATAAAAATATAGTATAATTCTATATTATATATAATAATAGTTTAAATAACTTATATATAAAAAAGCTTAAAATCCTTAAAAAAGTAACTTTATATTAATATTACTAATACTATAAAAGTAAAGCACTATTACTTTAGCTTTAACTTAACTTATTTTTATTATATTTATTAGTATAGCTTATAGTATATTTAGACTTTAAAAAAGTATATAAACTAAACTAACTATATTATAGTAATACTAAGTTAAACTAAAGTTATAATAACTATATATTACTTTATAAAGTATATTAGCTTATTTTTTTAGAGATAGAACTTAAAACCTAATTTTTAAGACTATTTTTAATAAATACCCTATATTATTTTAAGTTATTACTATATTTTTTTTACTATATAGCTATATATAAGTATATTTATATTATTAAAGAATCTAAAAATAAGTATAAAGTATATTATAATAAGCTTTTTATATAGTAATATAATATAAAAAAAGAAGAGAATAAAGAATATAAATAATTTCTATAAAACCTTAATAATAATAAGTAAAGCCTTTATTATTTAGTTATTAAAAAAAAGATATACTATATAATTAATAATAAAGATATAGATTTATATTATTATTTAAATAAATATACTAGCTTTAAGTATAATATAAGTAAGTTATTAATAAGAAACTATATAAAAAATAACTAATATATTTAGCTAAAGTAATAAAGTAATATTACTATAGTACTATACTATATATATAGCCTCTAGAAATATACTAAGTATAATCTTAGTAAAATAATTTACTTAGTTACTTATTTATATATTTAGTAATTATTAAAAAATAATAGCATTTTCAGAGGTCTTCCCTAGTTATTAGTGCCCTATTATAGGCCCCTAATACAGAGCCTTATAGGGGAAGTTAGCCTAAGGTAACTTAGCTATATTATATATATATATATACACTACTAACTTCCTAGTCTTTAATTAGTTAGTAAATTTAATAGCTATAAGGACCTACTTTTCTTAGATTATCTAATTAAATAACCCTTATTTTAGTATATATAATAGCTATTAGCCTAGCTTAATAGCTATATATAATAACCTTTATAGAATTAAATTCTAACTATATTTTTAAGTATAACTAAAAGAGTTATATACTGTTGCACACCGCAGACCTCCTTAGGTCTTCCTTATCAGTGCGGTGCCCTGTATCTAGCCTCATATCTCAGGAATCCCGCTAGAGATCCCCACTACATACATTTTAGGTAGTAGGAGCATCCATTGTTAAATAGCGAATACATTATGCACTATTACTAGATATAATAGGTTATAAGCCCTCTATATTCCGGATTTTTTGACGTTTAATGTTGTTATTTTTTTTTTGTTTTGTTGTATTTTATTACAGCATTACACCTTTTTTATTAATAGAAAGCTAAATTTAGCTTATTATATCCTTTTAGTGGATTTTATTCCGTAAATTTACCCCTTTTCTTATAAGCTATTAAGCTATGAAAAATTTTTTAATATTATAATAAAGCTCTTTATTAGCTTTAGTTAATTTAGTTATTACTAAAAAAGGTATATAGGCTGCTTTTACTAGTGGATTTAAACTATAGCCCTTTTATTATAGTATAGAAATTAATAATTATTAGTTAATGCCCTTAATACTATAGGGGTGTATATTATAAGACTTTATTATAGAATTTTACTAAAAAAGGGGCCCTTACTATAACCTCTTAATTACTAGCTAGGACTACTATTCTATATAAGTTAGAACTACCTAGGCATTAGTTTAACTAGTAAGATATTATAGATTATTAGGTATAGTAATAAAAGGTAAAGCTATACTTACTAACTAGGCTAAGATATAATAGGGTAGAACTCTATAATTTTCTCCCTTTATTATTAAGGCATAGGAGATATCTATAAAAAACCTACTAATCTTTAACTTTAAAATCTCTATATAGGTATAGGCTATATAGTAATTTAATAAAATAATAAGCTACCTATACTAACTTACTATATTACTAAATTAATAATTCTTTAGTATTAAATACTAAGTTATAGGGACTTATAGTAACTAGCCTTATAATACTTTATACTCTATATATTTAATGCTTTTAAATTAAAGCTATTATAGCTAATAATATAACGCTACTAGCGCCTAAAGAGGCATATTAGAGTTAGAATATAGACTTAACTATAAGCCTAAAGAATATAATCCTAAAGGTTATATAAATTACCCCTTTAAAGGGTTCTAAGAATTTTAAGGAATAGGAAATCTTAATTAAGATATATATATATATTCTTAGCCTAACTAGCTACTTTAATAGTATAATTGCTTAGTTATAATAGATTAATTAGAAGCATGCCTTATTAATGCATTTAATATAGCAAACCCTATCTATATATATATAGAAAAATATCCTTAGGGCAGGATAGGATTACTAGGGCTATATAATAGACCTAATGCAGCTTATTTATAATAATTATAGCTTCTAAGCTAATATTGCTATTATTAAGCTTTTAGATATATTTTTTTAATTAAGGTGGGCAGATTTCTTAATAATAAGGGCCTAGCTTAATTATTATTAGAATATTTAGCAAAAAGTTAATAATGTTATAATTTTACCTAATATTATATAGGTAGCTTAGATACTTTATACTATTAAGGGCTCTATACTTAATATATATAATATATAAAAGATTTAGGGCTATAGCTCTAATAGATTAAAGAAAGATAAGATACTAAAATATCTTACTTATAAGTCTAATAAGCCTATAGTAAAGTAAAAGTCTAACTTTACTATAAAAAAGACTATAGAGACTAAAATAATAATAGAATATAGATGTATACTTTATCCTAGTAGGAAGGTATATAAGCTAGACTAGTGCTAGAAGCTATATCCTAAGAAGATACCTAATTATATTTAGAAGTTATAGAAGAAGCCTTAAGAATCTAAGCCTAAGAGTATAGCTTTAGCTAATATTATATAAGCTAGGAATACCTTTAGTAGTATAACTATAAGTGCTAATACTGCTTTTATAGTAGCTACTAACCCTTATTAACTTAAGTAATCTAATTATATACTTAATATAGATTATAGTAACTATATATTTAATTTAATAAAGTGGTTTACTTATTTTAATACTAATATAGAAGTTAGACTAATAACTGCTAGTAATAGTTAGCTACTTATAATAAAAGGTATTAGAATAGTAAAAATACCTATAGTAGGGGGCTATTTTAAGCTACTAAATATATAGCTTACCCCTAAAGCTAAAGTTAATATAATTTCCCCTAGCCTTCTTTAGAAAGCTAAAATTATTATTAATAGGTCTTTAAACTATTTAATTATAAAGTTCTCTTATTAGTAAGTGGCTTCTTTCTATTAGGCCTCTAATATAGCAGTCCTAAATTTATATAAGGAAAAGCCTTACTTTAACTTTATAGCGTTACCTATAAAGGCTATTATAAAGAATATAGAATATAGCCTTTTATATAAGAGACTTAGGTATACTAGAAAGAATAGAATCCTCTATATATATAAAGATACTAGTATATTAATTAATCTAGTCTCTCTTTATAATTTTTACTATAAAGCTTACTATTTAGTAAAAGCTAATTAAATAATTTATTATAAGCCTTAGACTAATACTTAATCTTTCCTTTTCTATATTTTTTAGGATTATATTATTTATAAACCTAAAGGGTTTAGTGGAAAGAACTATACTTTATATATAATTAATGTATATACTTAGTTTTACTAGGTAATTCTAACTATTAGTTATAAGAATTTATAGAAAGCTATAGAGGTTTAGCAAACTACTATTAAAAATATAAGTAGTAGCTTTACTATTAAGTGCTTCTATACTAATAATGCTACTAAATTCTTAGGCAAAAAGTTTACTAGTTACTACTATAAGAAAGGCATTATTTTTTATACTAGAGCCCCTTATATTCTAGCCTATTAAGGTATTATTAAGAGAGCTAGTAGAACCCTTATAGATATAGCTTATACTTCTATAATTAGTGCTAAGCTTCCTAACCTCTTATAGCTATATGCTATAAAGTATACTATAAAGATTATAAATCTATTGCTAGTAAATAGTATTAGTAGTAAATTACTATAATAAGCATTATTTAATAAGATTAGCTTAAATAATAAGGCATCTATTTAAGATCTCTAAACCTAGGGATATATTGCCTATATATAAATTCCTAAAGAAAGGCATATATATGCTATAAAAATAGCCTCTTAAGCTAAAAAGGGCTGCCTTATAGGTATAGAAGGCCTAAAATATTATTTTTTTAAAGTTTAGCTTTCTAATAAAAATTGTATTATAAGAGCTTATAATATTAGATTTTAGGAAGTATTTAATTATATTAATTATAATAAGGAAGATATTAAATTTATTACTAAACTTATTAATCTAGCCTTTATAGAAGAAAGTAGAAAAATTATTACTTTACTAATAAGTAGCGCCTTTAAAGGTATGCCTCTAGATATAGACTAATAGCTAGAGGCTATAACTAACTTAATTAAGTTAAAACCTAATAATAAAAAGGTAGTATTGCTACTAGAATTATATTATTTATCTAATTAATTACTTCTAGAGTTAACTACCCCTCTAGGAGAAACCCTAGATACTAGCTTTTCTTATAAGCCTTTAATGTAAATATTAAAGAACCTACTAAAATTATATAATTTAGTATAGAAAATTATATCTAGGTTTAAGACTCTTATTATATAGTCTTTAAAGGATTAAAAATAACTCTTTAACCTAAAACTATAACTATATATACTTAATTAAGTACCTTTTATTAAGGATAAAGAAATGCCTAATACACTAGCATTATTAGCTAAGGCTATTAATAACCCTCTTACTACTAAGGAGTCTTTATAGGTTATAGCCTTAGAAGTTAACTTACTACTTTATAATAAGCTACTATAATAAGAATTAAATAATATTAGGAAGGAAAAGGCATAGAAAGCTAATTCTAATACTATTACTAACGTTCCTAATAATATTAGGCGTAGTATACGCTACTTAGCGCACACTAAAGCATATATTAATTATATATATATTACAATATATAGGCGAAAAAGAGCTTTTCCTAAGGGTTAGCCCTTAAATCTTATAGTTAGATACTACAATAAAGATAAATATAAATCTAATAAGGCTATAAATCCCTTATATTATATAATGATTATTTAAGCTACTAATTTTATAGATATAAAGATCTATATTCTATTAAATTAGTTTAAGGCTAAGGATCTTCTAAATTATTAAATATTTTAGAGACTAGCTAAGCTTAAAGAGCTTAAGAAAATACAGTAAAAGAATAGCTAGGTATTAGTCTTCCTACCTAAAAATACTGTAATCTTTAATAGCTATTAAGTTTATACTATTAAATACCTAATTAATAAAGAGCCTTATCTAAAGGCTTATTAGGTTATTTGTAGTAATTAGTATAATAAAGTCTTTAAAGCTAAAGACCTTTATGCTATAGTAGCCTATTTAGTCTCTCTATATGTATTTTACGTAATAGTTGCTATTTTTAATCTTAATTAGTAGCAGTATAATACTATTAATGCTTTTCTAAATACTAAGGTATAAACTAAGGTTTTTATATGCTAGCCTTATAGCTATAATAATAGTATAAAGAGAGTATGCTGCCTTAATTACACGCTTTATAGCCTTCTAATATTGCCTTTTTAGTGGCTTAATAATATTATAGCTAAGCTAGAGAAGTATAGCTTTAAGAGACTCTTTAGTAAGTTATATATTTTTACTTATAAAGACTGCGTTTTTCTGCTTCTTTATATTAATAATATTATTATAGCTACTCTATCTAATACTATTATTACTACTATAATTAACCTATTAGAATTATAATATAAGCTTAAGTAGCTAGGTATAGTTTATATGTTTCTTAGTATATAATTTTTATAGGATTATAACTGCTAGACTATTCTTTTATATTAAGAGAAGTATATAGAGTCTATTTTTAACTAATTCTAGACCTTAAGCCTCTTACTAGTGTATATGCTATAGCTACTATAAGCGGAAATTCCTATAAATTAGAAGGACTTTATAACTATTAGAAATATCACTAATTAGTAATATAAGATTAGGTGCTTTAATTAGCTCTCTATATATATAAGGCCTAATATTATATTTATAGTAAATAAGCTTAGTATAGCAAATTTAGCGCTAAAGTAGATCTATTAGGATCTTTAAAAATACCTTTAGTAATACCTTTAGGGAATAAAGGATCTTAGCATTATTCTTAGTAGTAAACCTACTATAGGTACTAAAGATAGAATTCTTTATATTTATAGCTATAGTAATGCCTCTTATAGCAATAACCTTATAATAAGGCGTTCCACTACTAGTTATATTATTATACTTAATAGTAGTGCTATTCTTTAGTCTTTAAAAAGGCAGACTCTTATAGCTTTAAGCACTATAGAGGCTAAATTTATTAATTTAATGCCTATAGCTCTTTCTATAGTATAGGTTTTATAACTTATTAAAGACTTTAGCTTTAACTAAAGTTACTTACTATTACTATTTATAGATAGCTAAAACGCTTAGGTAAATATAATTAATAAGAGGTATTATAGCTATACTTACTATATTAATTTATATTATAAATAGATTACTTAGAGAGTTAAGAATAGCCTCTTTTGCCTTAAATAAATTAGAACTAATTAAATAATTATAGATAGCTTTATAAAGAGTCTTAAATGTAAAAAGCACATTAACTTTATATAGATATTATAAATAATCCTAAAGTTAGCATTTATTATAGGCCTTAATGCCTAATATCCTTTATAGATTATTTAATTAGACATTTTTCTATATATTTTACATATTATTTTCCCTCTTTATAGTATTAACTATAAATATTAGTTATTTTTTTCTCTCTTAGTATATTTAGAGCATAACCTCCTATAAGCCGCATATTTTGGATTTTTAATACATCCTTTAAGCCTTATTTTTTAGGCTAGTCTTATATATTTTCTTATGCTTTTATATAATTAGATATTATATATACTTTATATAGGCTAGTTATTTAGCTATAGGGGTAGTGTTGCACACTGCAAACCTTCTTAGGTCTTCCTTATTAGTATAGTGCCCTATATCTAGCCTTATATCTTAGGCATCCCACTAGAGATCCCCACTATATACATTTTAGGTAGCAGGAGCATCCATCGTTAGATAGCGAATACATCATGCACCATTACTAGATGTAATATATACTATAGAATTAAAAAGTAAATATAAGGAAAAAAGGCTACTTATATTAGCTAACCTAGCTACCCTATAACTAGCTTTAAGGCTAATTTATAGAATTACTAGGGATTTATAAAAAGTCTTATAACTAAATTCTTAGTTACTAAAATTAGAGCTTTTAAATAGTATATTTAGATTATTTTTAATTTTTTAGGTAGTATATAGTATTTTAGAAAAAAAACTAGAAAATATATATATTAGCACTTTATTTATATAGCTATAAATCTATTTTTTTGTTTTCTTATATAAATAAATTATATAGAAAATAAAAAGTAGCTTATAAGCCCCCTTTTATAACCTAAATTTACTAATAAAGTTAGTAAGTATATAAGAAAAGAAAGAAAATTCCCCCTTATAAGTGCCCTAACTATAATAGACTATTAGAATAGCTTATAGCTACCTATAGCTATAAACTAATATTAAATATTATATTTTTACTATTTTATTATAAAATTTAGAGTATATTTTCTATACTATAAGTTATATAAAAGCTTTTATTTAAATTTATAGCTAGTAGGTAACTATAGCTACTATATATATATCTTAGTAAAGCTAAGCATAGAGCGCATAGAAATAATAGTAGACCTACTGCTTCTAAGCCCACTACCCTTAGAAGTAGACCGCTATTTATAATCCCTAATTTCTAATAAAGGGTTTTAATAATAATAAAGAAAGAAAAGAAAAATAGAAAATATATAAAATAAAGTTATTTTTATATATATAGGTAAGGGTAAGAGAGTATAGTTATTTAGTTAAAGGAAAAGCTAAGAACTATATTTATAACTAAGTTTACTACTAACTATATACTTATAGTACTAATATATATAATAGTGGATTTTATACTAAATTACTCTATAAATTAGGACTATATATATATATAATAGTAATAAATTAAAGAGTAGAATTAAATTAGGTTTTAAGGTCTTACTATCTTACTCTAAATATTAACTACTATAGAGATATAAATAAAAGAGAGGCTATATAATAGATTTAAGCTTAATACTTAGATTTAGGCTAGAGCCTAAATAAAGCTATAGTAGTAATAGGTTATATAATCTTAAAGTATATATAAAAACTTAAATATATTAAGGTAGAAGTCTTACTAGTAGAGGGAAGCAGCCTTCTTCCCTTATAGTTAATAATAACTCTATTATTGCTAGAAAGCAGTTGCCTTCTAGGCTAGACTATAACACTAGCTATACTAGGGTCTAAGACCTTTTTAATATATATCCCTTCTAAAAGACTAGTAACTAAGACTAGCTTTATAAAAATTATAAAACCTATAGGCCCTATAAATCTAGGCCTCCCTAGGTATTTTATAGGGGATAACTCTTTAGAGAGAGATAAATTTTTTTATAAAAACCCTCTAAAACTCTCTATAAAAAGTAATTTCTTAAAGAGGGAAAGTAACTAAGATTTATTAAATATTAGTTTTCTTAATAAGAATTACCCTATAGCTTATAATTAGATAGTTAATATAGAAACTAGTTAGTTTCTAGGCCTTAGGGGGCTAATATTAGCTAAAGAAGTTAATATAAATATAGCTAAAAATCCACTAAAAGAAATTAAGGAAAATCTAAATATTATAAATATAAATTTAGCAGCTTTAGTAAGAGAAATCTACTATAAGGCTTAGTAAAAAGCTAAAGAAAAACTAGCTAATTACCCTAAACCTAAGACTTAAAAGTAAGCAAATTTTAGGTTAAAAAGAAAATACTAAATTAAGGCTATTTTTAGTAAATTTAAGTAACTTTAAAAAAATAAATACTTTTAAATTTATAGATATAAATACTATACTTAAAGGCTATAAAGTACTTAGAAATAGGCTTATATTAAAGCTTAAAAAGAATAAAGAAAATAATCCTTTAAAATATAAAGCCTAGTTAATAGCTAAGGGATTTATATAAATAAAAGGCTTAGATTATATAAATACCTTTACTACTATTAGTATTTTACTTAATTAGTAAATTTTACTTAAAATAGCTATAGAAGAAAATCTAAAGATAAAGTAATTAAACTTTATATATGCCTTTTTTAATAGTATATTAAAAGAGCTTATTTATATATAAATTTCTAAGGAATTTATAGAATTTATAGAGTAAAATCTATAGCTAAATAATTTAGCTAAAAAATATAGTTATAAAGCTTTTAAAAATTAGATAATAATTCTATTAAAGTTGCTTTATAGCCTAAAATAAAGCTTTAAAGAGTAATAATAAACCTTAATAGCTATATTAAAAAATCTTAGATTTTTCCCCCTAATCTTTAACCTAGCTATATTTTAAAATCTAACTATAAAGACTTTTATTATAACTTATATTAATAACTATTTACTAATAGAAAAAGATTTAGTATATATAAATAAGCTAAAATAAGATTTATATAAAGCTTACTTTATAGAAAATAAGGGCCCTATAGAATTTTTCCTAAGGGTTTAAATTATAAGAGATTAAAAGAATCTAATTCTTAAGATATATTAAAAGTAATATATTTAAGAGGCATTATCTTAATTTAAGCTAATTAATTATAAATCTATTAGAATTCCTATATAGTCTAGATTTCTAATAATATAGAGTAGCTATATAGCTATATATATTAACTACTAGTATAGATATATTATAGTTAATCTAAACTAATACTAACTAGTAAATAATAAGTATTATTAAATTCAATAAATACTTTATTTACGTTTTTTTATATAAACCTAACTAAACTATATCCCTTACTAAGTTTATTATAGTATTAGTATAGAAAAATAGTATTTTTATAAAGAACTTTAATTAATATTATTTACTTTAAAATTAGTATAAATATATTTTAATAAAAAGTAATTTATTATTTATAATAATAAAGTAGTAATAGCTTAGTATTATTACTTCTTAAGGTAAGGTTACTTAGTATTTATAAGGCTATAAAAATAATATAATTAACTATATATAAATAATTATAAATATATTTATTAAGTTTTTAAGTAGCCTTTTTATTATAAAATTAAATTATATACTATAGCTAATTTATATTAGCTTTAGTAAGTACTTTAAACCTAATTATATAGCTTACTTTAATTAGTTATTTATAAAAAACTACTTTATTATTACTAAAGCTATATACTAATTCTAACTAAATATTATTTATATTCTCTTAAGTACTTTAAGTAAAATTAAAAACTATATAAAATAGCTTATAAATAAACTCTATATTATTATAAAGCTTATAGTACTAAAATAGCTTAAAGATAGCTTAAAGTAAAACCTATAGTAAAATTAATATACTAAAAAAGTAGTTTTTAATATAAAATAAATATAGTATTAATAATAAGTATTTTATATAAATAAAAACTAATATATTATAACTAAAGTAAAGAAAATCTAAGCCTAAGTTATTTATAATAAATACTAAAGTATATAATAAGCTACTTTTAATACTATAATAATTAAATATAGTAATTTTTAAAAACTTAAGTATTAAGCTTAGCTTTATAGTAAATTATTACTAAAATAATAGTATATTTTATTTTCTTTTTAAAAAAATAGCCTTATTATAACTATAAACTATAGCTATATTAATAAAGTAGCTATCCTAGTAAAATACTTTTTTTTATTATTTTAGGCTTAAATTAAGGATATTTTAAATAATATTTCTTACTAGCTTAATACTATAATATTTTTATTAAAAAACTACTTTAATATTAATAAAATCTAAAGTATTATTAAAAACCTTTTTAGCTAGAAAGTATTAGATTTTAATAAACTTTTTATTAAATTTCTTATAGTTTATAATAAACCCTTAGCTTATACTTTTACTTACTTTTTTAATATATATTATTATATTAATTATTACTTAAGCTTATTTTAGTAAGCTAAGGTAGTTATTTTTTATAAATTAAATAAGACTTTAAAAGAATAATAATATATAAAAGTATAATAGCCTATTTCTCTTTTTAATATAGTTAAAAAAATACTTAAAATAATAGTAATAATAAAGCTTATTAATATAATTAAAAAAGAAAATATATTATTAAATATTATTATTATTATTATTATTATTATATAGTACTCTAGATAGGCTACTTAAGTAGCCTAATGTCTAGTACCTTAGCTACTTAAACTATATAGAAAAAACCCTAGTATAGGGGGGAAAACCTATATACTACTATAATATCTATATATTAGGGCTACTATAGCCCTATAGTTAGTATTTATTATAAGAAAAGGTATACTACTAGCTAAATATAGCTAGTATTACTAAAGAAGTATAGTAATATTTTCCTAGAGTATAAGTAAG
>SRPZ01000284.1:0-36564 GCA_018360255.1 Claviceps maximensis
TTAGAAGGTTTTTCTTTATATATACCTTTCTTCTTATAGAGTAAGCTATATTATTATTTAATAAGCTTAACTAAGTTATTATTCTTATTAATACTATAAACTAGAACTAAAATTCTAATAAGGCTATTTTAAGTTATAGTTAGGAGGATACCTATAATAAGGATAACTATATAAAACCTAATAAAATTAGGTGTAATTAAATAATTTATAGTTTTATCTATTTTAGGAAGAGAGGGATTAGCATTTTAAGCAGGTTTTAGCATTACCTCTAGCAAGCTCTTCCTTTTTATTAATAAGTTAGTATTATAACTTTACACTTTAAGCACTAATAATTCTGATTTTATTAGCTATAATCTAGAAACCTATAATTTCTTATACTAATTAAGTTTTAAACTACTCTAATGCTTCTAATTAAATAATCTAGATATTTTATAACATTTTTATAACTAATTATCTTAGTTTTATAAGTTTAATTAGTTATAATAAGGTCTAACTCTAGGTTATAGCCTCTAATTATAAGATATTATAAGTAATAAAATAAGCTATATAAAGGCTACTTAACTTGCTCTACCTAGGTAAAACCACTATTTATAATAGATAGAAAAGAGAATACTATACTATATACCTAAAAGTAAGGGTATATATATAAATATAGTTATTGCCCTATTATATTCTATAACCTTTAATATATATAGAATTAGCTTTAAGCTAATAAAGCTATAAAGAAGAAGGTTAGTTAGAGAGAGCTTCTTTTAATTAAATAGTTTAGATTATTAAAAGTTAGGAATAATAATTATAAAATAAAATATAAATAGTAATTATGCCTTAATAATAACTAGGTTTATATAAAAATAGTATTATAGTAATAGGTGCTTTTATACCTATACCCTAGGAAAGAAAATAGAAAAATAGCCTAATTTTTTAACTATTTAAGGATATAGGCCCTTTTTATAGTATTTAATTAGATAGTCTAACTACACTATGCTAAGGTCTTACTCCCTTAGCAGCCACGATGCCTTCTTCTAAATTACCGTAGACTATGTTCCTTCTGCCGCGACACATTAGTTAGGCTTTCTAGCTTTTAATGGCTTATTTAAAGATAAGCACTATTACTTTATCCCCCTTCTCTTCTATAATTAGCACTAAAATTTTATCTTTTTTTAATTTAAATTTTATTTTTTCTTTAACTATTTAATTAGATTTCTTTATTTCTTTATTTATATTTTTTTATTATATTATAAGTAAATTAACTATAACTTTAGGTAGTAAACCTTTATTAACTATATTCTATATAACTAAACTAGCTATATAAGATATAATAATAATATTTCTAAAATAATATTTTATTCTTAATTTACTAGGACCTTAACTATAATTAAATAATACTTATACTTAGTAAATAAATAGTATATTTAAGATTAAAGAGACTAAGACTATATTAAAAGTAATATAAAAGCGCACTAATATTTAAATATTTCTAAGAAAGAGCTTTATATAGACTTTACCTTTAAGCTTAATAATATTATTTAAGTAAAATATACTATTAGTATTAATATTTATTAGATATATTTTTAGACTAGCTTTATATATAAACTCTTTTATAATTAGGTTTCTTTATAATCTATAATTAATTAGGGCTAGTAGTAAAGGCCTTTCTAGGTCTTTAAGTTATACTTAGAAGTAAGGGAGATTCTATAGGTAGCCTACTATTATATATAAATAAACTACCTTATAAGATCTCTCCCCCTTTTTAAGCTTTTAATTAATCTATACTAAATTAAAATAAATATAATTAGATAGATTATAGCCTAATTAAAGTAAGTTTATATAAAGAGTTACTATTTTTAGTTTTTTTTATAGTTACTTCTATAAGATATTACTAACTTTAACTATAAATTCCCTAACTTATTATATACTAAGTTTATTAGTATTTCTTTTCTTATTTTTTTTTATAAGTTTAGTTATAGTCTTAATAGCTTAACTTATTATTCTTTAATTAAATAATTTAGATATTTCCTAATATTAGTACTTTTAAGGCTAAATTAATTTAGCTAACTTAAATAATTTATTATAGTAAAATACTTCTTTAATCTCTTTAGTATAGGTAGAATACTTATTAGTAGCTAATTTAGCTAGTAATAAAAAAAGCTTAAAGAGATTATATAGACTTATACCTATCTTTTTACTAAAGACCTCCTTATATAATTAGGTAATAAAGTAGTTTTATAGTAATTCTTTTCTATAACTTATAATACTAAATTCTTCTTTCTAAGATTATTTAATAATAGTAACTTAGAATTACTTATTAATTAAGGGTTTATTTAGAATCTCTTTAACTTATATTTTTTTTAGTATATTAATATTAATAGCTATATTTATTAAAGGGAATTCTTTAACTCTTTTTAGGGTTATTACCTTAGTTTTAAGCTATAGCTCTTTTATTAATACCTTAGTAGGTATAGGTTACTACTATTTAAGCCTATAAAGTAAAAAGTTTAATTATTTAGTAATATTAATAAAGACTTTTTTTTTATTAATTAATATAGTTTAATAATCTATAGAAATATCCTTATAGTTCTATACTTATTCTATAAGATAATTAATAGTATAATCCCTAAAATATTTAACCTAGAAAATAGCTAGTTAATAAATATAACTTTTAATATTAAGAAATAAATTATAAAGTATAGAGAGAACTTAGTACTTTAGTAAATTATCTCTAATTATAAGAATTTAAGCTTAAAAGTTATATTATATAAACCTAACCTTTTAATTATATCTTAAGAAATTATAATAATTAGGGTAGTTACCTTCTTTATTATAGTAAAAATAGTAATTAAATTATTATCTATTAGTACTAAAAATATTTAAATAGATATTAATATACTCTTTTTATTCTTTAGCTTATATAGAATTATAGGCTATAAGATATAGAAAATTTAGCTTCTTATTTATTTAATATAAAGGATTAAATAGTTATACTTATTCTTAAAGTATAGTAATTTATAGTTCTTTTAGCTACTTTAATAAAGTATTAATTTAACTTTTATAGTTAATATTTTCCCTAATATTCTATAATAAGGGTAGAAATAAGTTACTTAATTTAGTTCTTTTTACTTAGGCTTTTTTAGCTATAAAAAGGGCTAATTAAAGGACTTTTTTATAATTAAATAGTTAATTATTAAGATAAGTATTAATAATCTTAGCTAGGTTATAATTCTTAAGTTATAAGTATATCTTTATATAATTATTTAGCTTAATTTAAAGGGTTTTATACTTCTTATAAATAAATAATTCTTTACTAATTTCTTATTTATTTATAAAGCTAATAATAATTTAACTAAAAATAGCTTTATAAATATATATAAATTAAATAAAGAGAGTCTTTTAATTATTAGGGAAAGCCTTTAATATTAGTACTTAGTATTATTATAGCTATAAGTAGGTATTAAAGAATATTTAAAGGCACTATATATTAAGCTTCTTAAGTTAATTTATTATACTTTTAGTTCTTTTTTAAGGGGTTATTTAATACTATAAAAGAAGTGCTTCTTTAGCTTTTTACTAAGTATATATAATAATAAGGGTTTTAATATCTTTATAAAGTTTAGAAGTAACTTCTTTTTTAAGTATTTAATACTATTTATTATTAAAAAGATTAAGAGTATATATTTTTACTTTAAAGTCCTTTAGAAAATTAATAATATTCTTACTAATAAATTATTCTATACTATAGTTACTTTAGAGGGATATAAAAGTACTTTACTTATTTAGGGTTTTTCTTAGGAGTTTAGTAAAGGCCTTTAGGTTAAGATTATTAATAAAACTATTAAAAGTAGTTATAGTAAGTAAAAAAAGGTTCTTATTTTAAGCTAGTTTAGAGATTAGTTATTCTATATTAACTTAGTTAAAAAAAGAGAAAGATATTATTAATATTACTTACTTAAGTTAATTTTTAGAACTTATATTATTAAATATAGATATAGATAATAAGTAAACTAATTAATTAAGAGGTTTTTCTTTATATATACCTTTTTTTTTATAAAGTAAGCTATATTATTATTTAATAAGCTTAACTAAGTTATTATTTTTATTAATACTATAAATTAGAACTAAAATTCTAATAAAGCTATTTTAGGTTATAGTTAGGAGAATATTTATAATAAGGGTAATTATATAAAACCTAATAAAATTAAATATAATTAAATAATCTATAGTTTTATTTATTTTAAGAAGAAAGGAATTAGTATTTTAAGTAGATTTTAGTATTATCTTTAGTAAGCTCTTTCTATTTATTAATAAGTTAGTATTATAACTTTACACTTTAGGCACTAATAACTTTAATTTTATTAGCTATAATTTAAATACCTATAATTTCTTATATTAATTAAGTTTTAAATTACTTTAATGCTTTTAATTAAATAATTTAGATATTTTATAATGTTTTTATAACTAATTATCTTAGTTTTATAAGTCTAGTTAGTTATAATAAGGTTTAACTTTAGGTTATAGCCTTTAATTATAAGATATTATAAGCAATAAAATAAGCTATATAAAGGCTACTTAACTTACTTTATCTAAGTAAAACTACTATTTATAATAGATAAAAAAGAGAATACTATACTATATACTTAAAAGTAAGGGTATATATATAAATATAGTTATTACCCTATTATATTCTATAATCTTTAATATATATAAAATTAGCTTTAAGCTAATAAAGCTATAAAGAAAAAGATTAGTTAAAGAGAGCTTTTTTTAATTAAATAGTTTAAATTATTAGAAGTTAGAAATAATAATTATAAAATAAAATATAAATAATAATTATACCTTAGTAATAACTAGGTTTATATAAAAATAGTATTATAGTAATAAGTACTTCTATACCTATACTCTAGGAAAGAAAAATAAAAAATAGCTTAATTTTTTAACTATTTAAGGGTATAGGCCCTTTTTATAGTATTTAATTAAATAGTCTAACTACACTATACTAAGGTCTTACTCCCTTAGAAGCCACAATGCCTTCTTCTAAATTACCGCAGACTATGTTCCTTCTGCCGCAACACAATATATAGTTATAAACTACTTTTAATAGGCTAATAATTATAAAACTACCTTAATAAATTACTTACTTATATTCTATAAATATAATTATTAAAGTTATTAAGCTATTATATAGAATTATAAAGGTAAGCACTTATTAGTAAGTAATCTATATAAAATACTACTAAAAAAACTTATAATAACTATATTTAGCTATAATTTATACTTACTTATTATATTAAAAATAAATTCTAACTTTAGTATTATTAATATATAAACTAATAATACCTTAGGCCTTAGTAATAATATATTTTATAAAAAATAAGAGATTAAATTAAGAAATATAGAATTCTTTATAAAACTAAAGCTATAATTAATAGCTAAAAAACCCTTTATTTTTAATAATTATATTTTTTTATAACTTATTAATAGTACTATTAAAGTTAAGTAAAAAAGCTAAAGTAAAAAGCTAATAATAGTTATAGCTAATAAATTAACTACTAAGCTAGAGTATATAAGGTAATAAGCTTATAAAGTATATATTTTAATAATTTACTAGCCTAAAGCTATTTTTAATATTTTACTTATAGTATAAGCCTAAGACCCTAATTAAACTAATATAAATAATCTTAATAAAAGAATTTAAGAGTAAATTAATAATTATAATTATAGAATTTAATATATTCTATTAAACCTTCTATTAGTAATATTATATATATTTACTAATAGATCTTTTATAAATAATAAGAATCTAAGCTTATAAATTAAATTTATAATAACTCTTAGTAATAAGAAAAAAAGTAGTAATAATACTAAATTTAATTTCCATAAAAATATTATTATATATAGCTTTATTAAAAATAAAAGAATTATAAAAAGTGTTTTTATATCTAAGCTATATAGAATAATATAAGATATAAGTACTACCTATATAGTAGGAATTATATTAAATATAATTACTAAGAAGTTATAAATATTATTACTTTTAATAATTATTTATACTAACTCTTTCTTACTATAAAAGTACCTTATAAAGTTAGGTATAATAAAGAAAAAGAGACTAATAATTAATATTATAGCTCTTTATTAATTATATAAAAGGTAAGAAATTATAAAGATTTAATAAATTAATAAGAATAGTAATATTATAAATATTATAATAAAGGTAATACTAAATAAGGCTTTTAAAGAATTTAGTAATAAAAATAAAGCTTAAATTTATATAGAAAAATAAGTAAGAAAAAAGTATTATAATAAAGAGATAAATGATATTAAAAGTAATAAATAATAAAAAGAAATTAGAGTTATTAGGTTAGGAAATTAACTTAATATAAAGCTAGCTAATTAGAATTATTCTTTTTAACTAAGGGATTAACTTATATTTACTTTATTTAATTTTTAATTTTATATATTTTTTTAGCTACTTTTTAAGTAATTTCTTTTTTTTAATAAAAAAAGAAAATTTATAAGTATTAGAATTACTTCTTTATAAAGTAACCTTAGTATAGCTAAAAAATATATATAATTCTATTAGCTATACTAAGGAGAGTGTAGGGTAATATAATAGCCTATAGCCTTATATATATATATATCTCTATATATAATATTATAAGTAGCTAGATTTTAGACATAAATATAGAAGACTTTTAACCTCATTTTTCGTGCCCTTTTTATAGTACTGCTTTAATTTACCCTGCCTAGTAGAAACTAACAGTAGCTTTAGTAAGAGAAATCTACTATAAGGCTTAGTAAAAAGCTAAAGAAAAACTAACTAATTACTCTAAATTTAAGACCTAGAAGTAAGTAAATTCTAGTTTAAAAAGAAAATACTAAATTAAGGCTATTTTTAATAAATTTAAGTAAATTTTAAAGATAGGCACTTTTAAATTTATAAATATAAATACTATACTTAAAGGCTATGAAGTACTTAAAAATAGGCTTATATTAAAGCTTAAAAAAATAAAGAAAATAATCCTTTAAAATATAAAGCTTAGCTAGTAACTAAGTAATTTATATAAATAAAAGGCTTAAATTATATAAATACCTTTACTATTACTAATCTTTTACTTAGTTAATATATTTTACTTAAAATAGCTATAAAGAAAAATCTAGAAATAAAGTAAGTAAACTTTAGAAGTGCTTTTCTTAATAGTATACTAAAAAAGCTTATTTATATATAAATTCCTAAGGGATTTCTAGAATTTATAGAGTAAAATCTATAGCTAAATAATTTAGCTAAGAAATATAGCTATAAAGCTTTTAAAAAGTAGGTTATAATTCTATTAAAGTTACTTTATAGCCTAAAATAAAGCTTTAAAAAGTAGTAATAAATCTTAATAGCTATTCTTAAAAATCTTAGATTTTCTTCCCTAATCTCTAACCTAGCTATATTTTAAAATCTAGTTATAAAGACTTTTATTATAACTTATATTAATAACTATTTTCTAATAGAAAAAGATTTAGTATATATTAATAAGCTAAAAAGAGATTTATATAAAGCCTACTTTATAGAAAATAAGGGCCCTATAGAATTTTTCCTAGGGGTTTAAATTATTAAAGATTAAAAGAATTTAATTCTTAAAATATATTAAAAATAATATATTTAAGAGGTATTATAATTTAAACTAATTAATTATATTACTAAGAAATTAAAAGCTAAGTAAATTAAGAAATATTAAAGCATTATTAGCACTATAATATACTTAATATTACTTACTAAACCTAATATTACTTTTACACTATAGTAGCTATTAATAGCACTAATAAGCCTATATTTAAAGCATTTAAATGCTACTAAAAACCTACAGTACTTATTTAGTATATAGAATTTAGCTATTTATTATAAGGGAAATCCTAATAATAATAATAAGAAGAATACTACTAGCTCTAGCTTAGTTAAATTCTATAATAATAACTTTATAAATAATAGAGCCTTTTTTAAATCTATCTATACTTATTTTTTAAGCTAGCTTAAGGCCTTATAAGCTAGAAATTAAAGAAAGCTAGTACTATAGCTTTATTAACTATAAAAGCTAGGTTTAATATAATTTATAAGACTTTTAGAGAGCTATAGTAGCTTTAGGGATATTTAAGAAGCTAAAATGCCCTATAAAACCCCTTATATAAATATTTTATAATAACTAGAGTGCTATAAAGATAGCCTATAATCTAGCACTTTATAGCTATACTAAGCATACCCTTTTAAAATTTTACTATAACTAATAATAAGTCTTAGCTAGGCTAGCTTAAATAGCTTACTTAAATACTAAGAAAATACTAACTAATAGGCTAACTAAGCCCCTATTTCGCCCTATATATATAACATTCCTAGACCTTATAGGCCTAAGAACCCTATAAATTTAATTATAAAATTAGCCTAGTTAATAGCTAAAAACAATAAAAACAATTTAAAATTAAAAACAATTACTAAAATAAGAAGAAATATACTCTTTATATTTAATAAGTAATTAGTAACTAAATTACTATACTTTACTATAGTAGATATTATTATTTTAAAGCCTTACTTTAGGGCTTCTAAATCTATTATTTATTTCTATTTATAAATTTATCTAGATTTTATACTAATTTTTCTTTCTTTTAATTTACTCTTTTTTTAACCTTTTATAATTACTAGCTATAATACTTCTTTAAAGAGGGTATTTAAAAATAATAGTATTTTTAGGGGTTATCCCTAGTTATTAGTGCTTTATTATAAGCCCCTAATATAGGGCCTTATAGGAGAAGTTAGCCTAAGGTAACTTAGCTATATTATATATAAGTATATAATACTAACTTCTTAGTCTATAATTAATTCGTAAATTTAATAGCTATAAGGACTTACTTTTCTTAAACTATTGAATTAAATAACCCTTATTTTAGTATATATAATAGCTATTAGTATAGCTTAATAGCTATATATAATAACTTTCTTATAATTAGATTCTAACTATATTTTTAGGTATAACTTAAAGTATTATATACTATAGAATTAAAAAGTAAATATAAGGAAAAAAGGCTACTTATATTAGCTAATCTAGCTACTTTATAACTAGCTTTAAGGCTAATTTATAAAATAACTAGGGATTTATAAAAAGCCTTATAACTAGATTTTTAGTTACTAAAATTAAGGCTTTTAAATAGTATATTTTAATTACTTTTAATTTTTTAAGTAATATATAGTATTTTAAAAAAGAAACTAAAAAAATATATTTATTAATACCTTATTTATATAGCTATAAGTCTATTTTTTATTGTCTTATATAAATAAATTTTATAAAAAATAAAAAATAGTTTATAAGCCTCTTTTTATAACCTAAATTTACTAATAAAGTTAGTAAGTATATAAGAAAAGAAAAGAAAATTCCCTTTTATAAGTATTTTAAATATAATAAACTATTAAAATAGCTTATAGCTATTTATAGCTATAAACTAGTATTAAATATTATATTTTTACTATTTTATTATAAAATTTAAAGTATATTTTCTATATTATAAGTTATATAAAAGCTTTTATCTAGATTTAAAGCTAGTAAGTAACTATAGCTACTATATATATATTTTAGTAAAGCTAAGTATAAAGCGTATAAGAATAATAGTAAACTTACTGCTTCTAAGCCTACTACCCTTAGAAGCAGACTGCTATTTATAATCCCTAATTTCTAATAATAGTATTATAATTTAAGCTTTTAATCTAATTTCTTTTTAATATACTTATTAATACAATTTATAATATACTTATACTTTTAAAAAGTAAGTAAATTAAGCTAGCTATATTATTATAATATTAAGTTTAACAAAGATTATAATAACTATATTATTATTATTATTACTATTATTATTTACACTCATTAGGCTATTAGCTAGCCTAATATCTAGAACCTTTACTGCTTTAACTATAAAGAAAAAACCCTTAGGTAGGGAGAAAAACCTATGTATTACTATATTACTATTAGAACTAAGATAGAAGAATAATTTCCTTAGTCCTAGTTTTTACTATATAAATAGCTAATAGTATATAGGCAAAATAAGGTTATCTTATAGGGTTATTTTAGCTAAGTTACATATGTGTCTAGTTACTAATTCATATGTGTCATGTCCCCACTCCTAACGCCCTCGACTAATCATGATGCAACAAGTCCTAGGTGACAAGGCTCCACCACTCGAAATTCCCAAATTCAAGTTGCCCATGGACAATCGTGAGAGACTCAATAAATGCAACAAGCTGAATAAGCGCATGTCCGAATGATCAATCATACAGATTTCCGGTTCCTGTCTGACGACTTTATCAAGCGCATGAGGCACCCTTGGGAATGCGAACGTCAAGGCTGACTTCTCGTCATTTGATAAATGAGGGACAGATCATACGTACGACGTCCGACACGCGTAATTGGCGAAGTTTATCACCACGACAGCTGTTCATTACTGCCCTAGAAAGACCATCGGCATCTTTAGGCAGGAATGAAAATAGGAACTTGTTATGGTGCTCGCGATCTTGGACTTCTGTGGCCTTTGAGCCTAAGAATTCTCCTAGGTCTGAGTTTTACCATGATTCGCAAAGGCCGAGATGGAAGAAGCTGGCAGTGCTAGGACAGGACGATATTCAACACTCAAAAAATTTAACAACTGGAAAGAATTCTTTATTGCCAGAAAATACTTTCAGGCCTGTCTCAGGTGACCGTCTCCTGAGTGTCCTGTCTAGATTTCCGTCAGCTTCGATGCGTCTGGCTCCAATAATCAATCGAGCTAATACCCATACAAGCATATGGGAAATGTTTGAGCTCATTCAAAAAGATGAAGAGTTAGGCGTTTTGAGCTCAAATGAGGCTCAAATGCTTCGCGACGAAGTTTTGACCGCTGCATTGGCTAATAACTCTTGGCTGAATGTCGTGGTTGACACAGCTCATCGCCTTCTGGCGAAATATGGATTTGCTTGGCCGGAATTGTACATGAAAATCATGCATCATATGCTTGAAAATCGACAACACGAGGACATAATTCGGTGGCATTTTCATCTTGCTCCAAAGTTTTTACCATCAGCGGACATATTTGGTGCCATCCTTTCAAGTTTCATCCTCGATCCGTCGCCACGTATGCAAAGCAACTTATTGGCACTATATATTTCCAGCACAGAAAAAGGATTATACGATCATATCATTCCTATTCTTTTCGCAGCCGGCCGCTCAAGCTTAGCGAGACATTGGAGGAAGAAGCTGCTCGTTTTTGGAGATTTTCCAAAGTCGAAAAAATCCGCGCCCTTCCTACATTTTCTAAAACAGTACTATCCATCAGTTACTCTTACAGAAGAGGAAAGAGCGGTTACTCAGGTGACCGACTTGTTTGTCAAAAACACTGCCTCGCACTTGGATCGCCCTGACTATTCAAGCGAAGGCCAATATAGTGACGGCATTGTAGCGAAATGGTTTGCAAGCTCTTGGATACCAGTCGATTTCGCCATCAATCTTGCGCAGAGACTTGGCCTTCGTGTCATGGGCCCGAGGTCTCTTCAATCCCTGGCATTACGAGAGCCCGGCGCCAAAATACTCGCTTTGCGCCTCGCCCGCATCGAGAAGCTAGGAATAACTGTCTCGAGTAAGAACTACTGCAAAGTTCTGGCATATTTTGCCAAACATGAAGAAGATTTACGTCTTGCAGAATTTTTGACTTGTGACATACATCCTGATGAGTTTGATGATGTCGAAACGCGCCGGATGCTTTTGGCGTCATCTGCGCGTAAGGGAGATTGGAGAAGACAAAGACTATTGCAAGATGTCGAGTGGGCTATAGAATCTGAATCGTCTTCTCGTCGACTCAATGACCTACTTCACAGAGAGCTGGCGACATATAAACAAGGCAGAGCAAGACAAATTCTGGACCGAATGGAGGCCCTGAAAGCCAATATACACCGACAAAGCGCGTCTCAATTGCTCATGGCCGTATTTCGAGAAATCGGCAAGCATTCTGCAAAGCGGAAACATCGGGGCCGTAAGTCATATATTCGACTTCAGCTCCAACTTAACAAAGCCATTGAAATAGTTCGTCGTATTACCTCACACAACTTCGCCATACCTTTACGATATTGGAAGCTGTTACTTTGTAATCTCGGTCGTTCAGGCCGCCTGCACGAGCTTCAGCAGCTAAGCGAGGAGATCGTGCAGCTGTATTCCCCATTTTCTGACGGTTTGGTGCCGATTTGTTGTGAGGATCTCCCTCGATGTTTGCCGAAAGCTCGCAATGCGACTCATATTCCTTGCGATCCATCGAGGCTGTCGAATTGTGGAAAACACGTCGAAAAATGTTTGGGTCAGAAAGTCAATTCATCATATTGTCCTACCCTTCGCAATCGTGGTAGTATGATCGCCAATCAAAACCGACATCAATGGGATGAAGCAACTCGTGATATAACGGCTTGTTCCAGTCCAGACTTGATGGCGTTAAAGAATCACTCGCGGGACATGAAGCCACGTACCGAAGTATGTGGCAATAGAGATTGTCTGACCATCTGTATTCCAACAGATCTTTCTTTGAGTCATCGACAACATCCTGTCCAGCAGATATTCGATGTCACACTCCAGAGATCAATTGTCCGATGGGCGTTTCACCAAAAGCTAGACATACCCCCACCGTGTCCATCTCTTGAGAAATTGACACAGAGTGGCATCGGTGTCTGCGACATCACTTATGGCGTTCGGTTGTTGGCACGGCTTAGAGATCTCGGCGTTCCGATTGATGTAAAAGTACTCCGAGCAGTCGTGCTGTCCAAAATCGCTCTATGCCAAGTACGAGGCCGTAAAAGAGATCAGTCTCGAGACAGGCACGAATTATCACTTGAGCGTTTAAAGCACATGTTTGACGAAACTTGGGGCTCAGAATTGCTCCCTAATACGTTAGAGATGAGACGACAGATGGATAAGCAGAAGCCTAAGCTCTGGGGCAGGTACTCGAAGCTGTTTGGGCAGTCGTTCGATGAACGTCAAATATTCCCTCCAAAAAATACGCTCTCTAGCAAAGCCATATTCTAGTTAATGCGTACTTGATGATATTATTTCACAGATGTTTGCCTTGTTCACAGTGATTAGGAACGATAACTCTCTAAACCACCACGGCGCACGCGGGGGCAATATGGAGTTTTTCTCGTGAAAGTTGACAAGCAGCTGTAGTTTGATTTCAGACGGCTTTATCTGAACCATATAAGGCGGGGAGTTGTGGTCCTATCAATCCTGGATTTGTCCGTCAAATCTGCTCGTTTTAGTCACGAGTGCAGGTCTTACTCCTGCTTTTTCGGCTTTATAAGAAGCAAGACTAATAGGCCAACAATAAGTATTATCAATAAAAGAATTACCTTGCGTCTGGCAGCCCTTCTTTGATGACTGGACGCCAAATTCAACTCTTGACTCGCCCCTTTTACGTCTTCATACATATGCTCAACGTTATAATCAATGCGGTCGAGTAAGGTACCTTGATCGATGACCATATTCTGAAGATCGCGAAAAAGATCCGACAGTTCAATAATTCCCTGAGCAATATCTTCAATCTCGCGTTCTCGTTGCGTTATGGCGGCATCGTTAGTATGCAAAAGCTGCTGCTGGAATGCTGCTTGCAGAGCTGACTGAGAGAACGACCGGTCTGCGTCAGATTCGTGCAATGAGGGATCTAAGTCCGAACCAGCCTGTGGTGCATATGATCGGTCGGTCGGTGTAGAGTTACCCAGGCCACCCATGTCTCGTAGCTCTGATTGCCATCAATTAATTAACTGACAAAAAAAGAGGGGTGGGGGGCGGAACGTAGAGCAAGTCGGATCCTCTTACTTTTGAGGTAGGCACTTTGCTTCTTTCTAAAACCGGCACTTGCCTCCTGAACTCTTGTTGCAAGAGATATTTGGACATTCTTGGCTATTGTCTCTTCAGCTTTGCTGATCGCGCCGGACTCTTTGGCTTCTCGAACTAGGAGATCGATTCGCTTTATTCTGCGTTGACATTCGTGAAATATCTTGGTTATTTGCTGAGTCAACCGATCAATCTGGGCTCCCTGCCCTTTCTTGACCTCGTCATCGTTGAATTTTGGAAGAACATGTCTTTGGTGTAGTTCCTCAAGTTGCTGGGACTTTGATGCCACCTGAGCCAGCAATTGAGTTATTTCATCGGATGCGTCAGCCCATCTGGGGGGCAGAACGTCTAGTTCAATTACAGCATCGCCATCATTCCCAAAGTCACTGTCTGATAATAGGCCCCTTCTGTCCTCAGAAGCTTGAGTATTGTTGCGGTAAGAACTCGACAAGGCCCCGAGCCTACTTGCATTGGATGCACCATATCCATTATGTTGACGTGGGTGGTGTGCGTAAGACTGGCGGTAGGATATGTAACTGCATTAGAGCGGTCAGATGTGGATAACAAGTACTATATCGGCGTGTCGCCCTTTCAATCTTGCGATAAAGATCAAATACGCACAGGTTCGTGCGGTCGCGCCACATGGCGGTTGCAGGTGAATGTACAGTTGCGTTGCAGTTACTTCTCTTTGTTGAGGTTCCGAAGCTCGCCCAAGAACAATCGGACTTGCCAAGGGCAGTGAGCACGATGGATTGACGTATGACGTATGACCTTTACATTAAAGTAGAAAACAATATTGATTCGTAAACCATGAGGTAGTGGAGAATATTTGACCACTAGCTAGATATATTTTTGCGCATCTTCATGTTATCTTGGCAAGTTGCGGTAAGGTGGTGTTCGCCAACGTCACAGTACGATTTATCAGGGACGCTCGACGAGGCGAATGTTAGGTAATGAGCAATAGAGACGGACTAAAGCATGTGCTAATTGTGTTGCACACCGCAGACCTCCTTAGGTCTTCCTTATTAGTGCGGTGCCCTATATCTAGCCTCATATCTTAGGCATCCCGCTAGAGATCCCCACTATATATATTTGAGGTAGTAGAAGTATCTATTATTAGATAATAAATATATTATATACTATTACAAAATATAATAGGTTATAAGCCCTCTATATTCTAGATTTTTTAATATTTAATATTATTATTTTTTATTTTATTATATTTTATTATAATATTATATCTTTTTTATTAATAAGAAGCTAAATTTAGCTTATTATATCTTTTTAGTAAATTTTATTCTATACTTTTACCTCTTTTTTTATAAGCTATTAAGCTATAAAAATTTTTTTAATATTATAATAAAGCTTTTTATTAGCTTTAATATTAAGTTATAAGACTTAATATAACTAATTTTATATTATTTTATACTTTATATACTTAACCTTCTTTATTAAACTTATTATAGCTAATTAAAATATACTAATCCTTTTATAAATATAAGCCTTTTAAATAAAGCCTAAGAAGGTATATTAAAGTTAAAATATAAACCTAATTATAAGCCTAAAGAATATAATTCTAAAGATTATATAATTTATTTTTTAAAGGGTTTTAAGAATTTTTAAACATAGGAAATCTTAATTAAAATATATATATATATTCTTAGCCTAACTAATTACTTTAATAATATAATTACTTAGTTATAATAAACTAATTAAAAGTATACCTTATTAATATATTTAATATAGTAAACTTTATTTATATATATATAGAAAAATATCCTTAGAGTAAAATAGAATTACTAAGGCTATATAATAAATCTAATATAGCTTATTTATAATAATTATAGCTTCTAAGCTAATATTACTATTATTAAGCTTTTAAATATATTTTTTTAATTAAGGTAGGTAGATTTCTTAATAATAAAAGCCTAGCTTAATTATTATTAAAATATTTAGTAAAAGTTAATAATATTATAATTTTATTTAATATTATATAGGTAGCTTAGATACTTTATACTATTAAAGGCTTTATACTTAATATATATAATATATAGAAGATTTAGGGCTATAGCTTTAATAAATTAAAGAAAAATAAAATATTAAAATATTTTACTTATAAGTTTAATAAGCCTATAGTAAAGTAAAAGTCTAACTTTACTATAAAAAAACCTATAAAAACTAAAATAATAATAAAATATAAATATATACTTTATTTTAGTAAAAAGAGCTATAAGCTTAATAATTACTAAAAGCTATATTTTAAGTAAATACCTAAGTATATATAAAAGTTATAGAAAAAGTCTTAAGAATTTAAGCCTAAAAGTATAGCTTTAGCTAATATTATATAAGCTAAAAATACCTTTAGTAGTATAATTATAAGAGCTAATACTACTTTTATAGTAGCTATTAACCTTAATTAACTTAAATAATTTAATTATATACTTAATATAGATTATAATAACTATATATTTAATTTAATAAAGTAGTTTACTTATTTTAATATTAATATAGAAGTTAGATTAATAACTACTAGTAATAGTTAGCTACTTATAATAAAAAGCATTAAAATAATAAAAATACCTATAATAGAGAGCTATTTTAAGTTATTAAATATATAGCTTACCTTTAAAGCTTAAGTTAATATAATTTTCCCTAGCTTTCTTTAAAAAGCTAGGATTATTATTAATAGGTTTTTAAACTATTTAATTATAAAGTTCTTTTATTAATAAGTAGCTTTTTTTTATAAGGCCTTTAATATAGTTATTTTAAATTTATATAAGAAAAAGCCTTACTTTAACTTTATAGTATTACCTATAAAAGCTATTATAAAGAATATAAAATATAGCCTTTTATATAAAAAACTTAAGTATACTAAAAAGAATAGAATTCTTTATATATATAAAGATACTAGTATATTAATTAATTTAGTCTTTCTTTATAATTTTTACAATAAAGCTTATTATTTAGTAAAAGCTAATTAAATAATTTAGTATAAGCCTTAAACTAATATTTAATCTTTTTTTTTATATTTTTTAGAATTATATTATTTATAAACCTAAAGAGTTTAGTAAAAAAAACTATACTTTATATATAATTAATATATATACTTAGTTTTACTAAGTAATTTTAATTATTAGTTATAAGAATTTATAGAAAGCTATAGAGATTTAGTAAACTATTATTAAAAATATAAATAGTAGCTTTACTATTAAGTACTTTTATACTAATAATACTATTAATTTTTTAAGTAAAAAGTTTATTAGTTATTACTATAAGAAAGGTATTATTTCTTATACTAAAGCTCTCTATATTTTAGCTTATTAAGGCATTATTAAGAGAGCTAGTAAAACCCTTATAAATATAGCTTATACTTTTATAATTAGTACTAAGCTTCTAAACCTTTTATAGCTATATACTATAAAGTATACTATAAAGATTATAAATTTATTACTAGTAAATAGTATTAGTAGTAAATTACTATAATAGGTATTATTTAATAAAATTAGCTTAAATAATAAAGTATTTATTTAAGATCTCTAAACCTAGGAATATATTGCTTATATATATATTTCTAAAGAAAGGTATATATATATTATAAAGATAGCTTTTTAAGCTAAAAAAAGCTATCTTATAGGTATAAAAGACCTAAAATATTATCTTTTTAAAGTTTAGCTTTCTAAAGAAAATTATATTATAAGAGCTTATAATATTAGATTTTAGAAAGTATTTAATTATATTAATTATAATAAGAAAGATATTAAATTTATTACTAAACTTATTAATTTAGCCTTTATAGAAAAAGGTAGAAAAATTATTACTTTACTAATAAGTAATATCTCTAAAAATATATCTTTAAATATAAACTAATAGCTAAAGGCTTTAACTAACTTAATTAAGTTAAAACCTAATAATAAAAAGGTAGTATTATTACTAAAATTATATTATTTATTTAATTAATTATTTCTAAAGTTAAATACCCTCTTAAGGGAGCCTCTAAATAATAACTTTTTATATAAACCTTATATATAAATATTAAAAAACCTACTAAAATTATATAATTTAGTATAAAATATTATATTTAGGTTTAGAACTTTTATTATAAAGCCTTTAAAGAATTAAAAATAACTCTTTAACCTAAAACTATAACTAAGTATACCTTATAAGGTATTTTTTCTTAAAGATAAGAAAATACCTAATATACTAATACTATTAGCTAAGGCTATTAATAATTCTTTTATAACTAAAAAGTCTTTAAAGGTTATAGCCTTAAAAGTTAATTTATTACTTTATAATAAGCTATTATAATAAAAATTAAATAATCTTAAAAAAAAAATTATAAAAAGCTAATTCTTTAATAATATTCCAAATAATATTAGGTATAGTATATACTACTTAGTATATACTAAAGTATATATTAATTATATATATTATATTTTATTTTATTTTATTATTATACTCTAGATAGGCTACTAACTAGCCTAATGTTTAGTACCTTAGCTACTTAAACTATATAGAAAAAACCCTAGTATAGGGGGAAAAACCTATATATTACTATAGTATTTATACACTAAGGCTACTAAGGCTCTATAGTTAGTATTAATTATAAAAAAAAGTGCACTATTAGCTAGATATAGCTAGCATTACTAAAGAAGTATAGTAATATTTTCCTAGGGTATAAGTAAGGATTATTTAGGCCTAAGTAGCTTAGTTAGTTACTATATTATTATTATAAAGGCCCTATAGTTCTAATTTAGGGTTAGGCATAAAGTCTAGCTATAGTAATTACTATAGTAGCTATATAAACTATTAATAGCTACCTAATAGTTATATAGAGGGGGGGGGAGTATTATAAAAAGGTTATTTTCTTTTAGTAAGAACTTCTTTTCTTTTTTCTTTTTTATAACCTTTTTATAAATATAAGTATACCCTTAATTCCCTCCCTACTATATTACTATATTAGCTTTAGTTTAATAGTATACTAAAGAATAAATAAAAAATTATAATACCTTAAAAATTACTATAAAAAATAAATAAGTCTTAAGTTAATAAAAAAAATATAAATACTACTTCTATACTAATTTAGTACTACTACTAATTTACTAATAGCTTAATTTTATATATACCTAGCTATATACTCTCTATTTTACTTATACTAAGAATATATATAAGTTATATTATAATACTTAAAGTAAGAAGCTTAATATAAACTTACCTTAGTTTTACTACTAATTAGTATAGATATTAAGGGTTTTTACTATAAGTATACTATAGTAAAAAAGCTATATTATAAAGTAAGTTAAGTCTAAGCTAGTGCTACTATATTAGCTAATTAATATATAGCTATATAATTTATTTACTTATTAAAATAAAGTAAAAAATATTCTTAACTACTAAAATTATAAAGCTATAGAGAAGAATATTAATATAAGTATAATATAAAACTAAGTTAGTATTAATATAGTGCTAATTTAAAGTAAGAAATTATATATAATACTACCTAAAAAGTAATAAAGTATAGAATTAATAAAACCCTTAGTATAATTAAAAAAGTAAGTATATTATTATAGGTTTATAGTAATAGTAATATAAAGATATTAGCTATTTAAACTAAAATACTACTATAGCTTATATATATTATAAATACTCTAAAGAAAAATAACTATATTTTATAGGTTATTTATAGTATTACTATAGTATTAATATAAAGTACTAGTAATAGTATAAGTTATAAATAATAAAGGGTAAAAAAACTTAATAATAATAATATTAATAAAGAAATAAGGGCTAAGTTAAAGAAGGTAAAGTAAATAATAAGGTAGTAATAGTATTACTATAGCTATAATATAAGGCTATAAGTTTATAGTTTTATTTTTATTATAATAAATTAATTACTTTTAATACTTACTTATTATTTATATAACTACTATAATTCTATATTAGCATTAATATAGCTACTATTTTTATACCCCTTATAATTATTTCTATAATATTCTCTATTTATTTAGTTTTTAGTATATAAGCTAGTAAAAACTACTAAAGGTAACTAGTCTTAAAAAACTACTTTATAAAGGCTATTATAGTTTATTTAGAATTAAGTACTATATAAATATTATAATAGTTCTAAAGTAAGGATAGGCTTATTATAATAAAATAAAGGTAATTATACTTTTTATATTTAAGGATAATATAGTAAAGGTCTTTATTATTAGCTTAGCACTAGTACTATAATAAGTTTATTTTAAATATATTATAATAATAAAGGTAGGAATTTAAGCTAATATACTTAGTATATAACTAAGTAAGGGTAAAGAACTTATATTTACTTAGGCCTATATAAAGTTTAATAATCTTAGCTATAGTAATAAAATTTAGCTTATACTTAGCTACTATATAATTATAATAGTTATAGTATATATATACCTTAGTTCTATTTCTATATTATTTATCTTTTTATTTTAAGGCTAGGGCTTATATAAATAATTATTTATTTAGAGATTTAAGAGATTAGTTTAAAAATAGTATATAGTTAAAGTAATTATTATATTAAAGTAAATATTTATAGTAGCTATATAAGCGCTAGTAAAGGTAAGCTATTATTACTATATAAATATTATAAATTCTTTTTACTATTTTATTTAACTTAATTCTTTTATAAAAAGTAAGTAAATAGAAATTAAGGTATAGATTAATAAAAGCTATAGCTACTTTAGTTTTAAGTAAGGTCTATAGTATAGCCTTAAAAGCACTAGTAATAATATAAAAACTTTTTAATTATTTTATAATAAATACCTTAGTAATACTATATACTTATCCTTTAAGGGCTATAAAAGTATAGTATAATTCTATACTATATATAATAATAGTTTAAATAACCTATATATAGAGAAGCTTAGAATTCTAAAGAGAGTAACTCTATATTAATACTACTAGCACTATAAGGGTAAAATATTACTACCTTAGCTTTAACTTAATTTACTTTTAGTATACTTATTAGTATAGCTTATAATATACTTAAACCCTAAGAAAGTATATAAACTAAACTAACTATATTATAATAATACTAAGTTAAACTAAGATTATAATAGCTATATACTATTTTATAAAGTATATTAGCTTATTTTTTTAAGAGTAAAACTTAAAACTTAACTTTTAGAATTATTTTTAATAAATACCCTATACTACCTTAAGTTATTACTATATCTCTTTTACTATATAGCTATATATAAGTATATTAATATTATTAAAGAATTTAAGAATAAGTATAAAGTATATATAATAAGCTTTTTATATAGTAATATAATATATAAAAGAAAGAAAATAGGAAATATAAGTAACCCCTATAGAACCCCTATAGTAATAAATAAGGCCTTTATTATTTAATTATTAAAAAAGAAATATACTATATAATTAGTAGTAAAGGTATAGGTTTATATAATTATTTAGGTAAGTATACTAGCTTTAAGTATAATATAAGTAAGTTATTAGTAATAAACTATATTAAAAGTAGCTAATATATTTAGCTAAAGTAGTAAAGTAATACTACTATAGTGCTATACTATATATATAGCTTTTATAAATATACTAAGTATAACCTTAGTAAAATAATTTACTTAGTTACTTATTTATATATTTAGTAGTATATTTCCCTCTTTAGCTATATTAATAAGCTATATTATTACTACTACTTTAAGCACTTTCTTAACTATATTAAGAAAAGAAATAAGCTACTATATTTTTATATATTACTACTTTTCTAGAGTTTTACCTAGTTTATAAAGAATAACTACCTTAGCTTATTAAAATAAGCTTAGGTAATAATTAGTATAGTAATATATATTAAAAAAGTAAGTAAGGGTATTAACTAAAGGTTTACTATAAGCTTTAAGGAATTTAATAAGGAGTTTATTAAGGCCTAGTGCTTTATAGTTAAAAAGGCCCTTAATAATACTTTAGATTTTATTAGTATTAAAGTAGTCTTTTAGTAGGAATACTATAGTATTAAGCTAGTAAAAGGTATTATTTAAAATATTATTAGTTTAGGCTTAAAATAATAAAAAAAAGCATTTTACTAAAGTAGCTACTTTATTAGTATAGCTATAGCTTATAGTTATAATAGGGCCTTTCTCTTTAAGAAAAGATAGAATATATTACTATTTTAGTAGTAATTTACTATAAAGCTAAGCCTAGTATTTAAGTTTCTAAAGGTTACTATATTTAGTTATTATAGTATTAAAAGTAGCTTACTATATACTTTAGTATTTATTATAAATAACTTAGGCTTAGGTTTTCTTTACCTTAGTAGTAGTATATTAGTTCTTATTTATATAAAATACTTATTATTAATACTATACTTTTTTTATATTAAGAACTACTTCTTTTATATATTAATTTTACTATAGGTTTTACTTAAAGCTACCTTTAGGCTACCTTAGTATTATAAGCTTTATAGTAGTATAGAGTTTACTTATAAGCTATATTATATAATTTTTAATTTTACTTAAAGTACTTAAAGAAATATAAATAGTATTTAATTAGAATTAGTTTATAGCTTTAGTAATAATAAAATAGTTCTTTATAAATAATTAGTTAAAGTAAGCTATATAGTTAGGCTTAGGGCACTTACTAAAGCTAATATAAATTAGCTATAGTATATAGTCTAATTTTATAATAAAAAGGCTACTTAAAAACTTAATAAATATATTTATAGTTACCTATATATAGTTAATTATACTACTTCTATAGCCTTATAAATACTAAGTAATTTTACTTTAAAAAGTAATAATACTAAGCTATTACTACTTTATTATTATAAGTAATAAATTACTTCTTACTAAGGTATATCTATACTAATTTTATAATAAATAGTATTAATTAAAGTCCCTAATAAAAATACTATTTTCCTGTATTAATACTACTATAAACTTAATAAGGGATATTATTTAATTAAGTTAATATAAAGAAAAGTAAATAAAGTATATATTAAATCTAGTAATACTTACTATATACTAATTAGTACTAGACTAGGTTAATTATAATATAGGTCTATATTAATAGTTAATATATATAGCTATATAGCTACCTTATACTATAAGTTAAAATTTACTAAGACTAGGGTTAAAAGGCTAGCCTTTAGGGAGGCTAAGCTTCTAAATTACTATTATATTAGTCCTAGGCTAGGATTTTAGTACTATATATATAAAATAGGTTTTCTACTATATATTTTAGTATATAACCTTAATTATATATATTAAATAGTTTATTAGGTTAGGCTTAGTGTGTTTAATTTTAAAGTAGGGATAGTATAGTAATTAAAGTATACCTTTATAGCTTTATAAGAATATTATATAGATTTTAGTTAAGAGTTTAGAAATTAGTTTTAAAGATAGCTAATATATTTTTATAGTAAGGCCTTTTTAAATAATATATTATTAGCTTTATATTTATAGTTATAGCTATAGCTACTTACCTTATATTATTTATTTATTTTAAAAAAAGGAGGGGTAGTAAATACCTAAGGCTAGCCTAGGTATATAGCTTTTATATAATTTTACTAGTTATTAATAATACTATAGCTCCTTAACTAAGCTAAGTATAACCCTAAGTAGTTAATATAGTATTTCTATACTAAGCCTATAAGGGCTAGATATAAGAATTCTTTATTCTTATAGTATTTAGCTATATAGTAACTATAGTATAGTACTATATTATAATATATAGCTATATAGCTAAACCTTAAGTATTTATAGTATTAATAAAGGTAAAGGGTATTATTATATAGCTTAGCTTTAAATATCTTAGCCTTATAAATAATATTAATATAGTATAGCTTATTAGCTATATTAACTCTATTAATACTAATAATTAAAGGTACTTAAGTAAAGATACTATAGGGCTTTTATACTATAATCTTTATAAAGCTAGTATTATTAGCTATAATAATATTTTAAAGAATAGCTTTAGTAGCTTAGTTTTATATATAATAAATAAAAAAGCTCTTAATAATAATACTAAAGATATAGTAATTTAGTATTACTTTTAGCCTAAAAATAGCTTAAACTTAAATAATATTTTTAATATAAAGTTTAGCTATATCTTAGAAGGTAATTATAGTATTATTATTATAAAGGTACCTTATAGCTATAGTAATATTAAATTTTATAGCTTAGTTAATAGTATTAATAATTTCTTTAAAAGAGTAGCTTTAGGCTACTTTTATAATAATATTACCTTTAACTATAGTTTTATAGTAAACTTTAAGTAATACTACTATAGTAATAATATAGCTAAAGCTAAGAGTTATAAGGGTAGTTCCCCTAGTTATAATAATAGCCTAGCTTAGTACTAAGCTATTATTAATAAAGAGCGCTTTCTTAATAATATACTTAACTATTTTTTTAAGATTTCTTATAGTAATTAGTTTATTAAGTAATAATTAAGGAGAAGATAAAAGAAAAAATAAAAGTATTAAAGTACTATATTAGCTATATATTTTAGCTATATTATTTATATAAAGAATAATTTATTATACTTTTTTTAGTATAGTATTTAAGACTAGTTTAGTTAATTTTTTATATTTAGTTTATAAGTAGTTTAGAACTTTATTATATACTATATATAGTATAAATTTAATATAGCTACTTATTATAAAGCTTTCTTAGCTAGTAAGTAAGTAGTATATACTCTATATAAGGCTATGCTTACTAGTGTTAATATTTATTAGTATTACTATATTTATTATACTTATACTCTAGCTATAATATACTATTAAAGTATAGGGCAAATAGATATAATAATTATTTTTCTATAACTTTTAAGTAATTTTAAGTTAATTCTGCATTACTATAGCAGTGCGGGCGAATTCACGAAAAGTTTTCGTTTATTTATAACCTTATATAGTTAATATATATATTATAATATATAAGTAAAAAAGAGCTTTTTCTAAGAGTTAGCCCTTAAATCTTATAGTTAAATACTATAATAAAGATAAATATAAATCTAATAAGGCTATAAATTCCTTATATTATATAATAATTATTTAAGCTATTAATTTTATAAATATAAAGATTTATATTCTATTAAATTAGTTTAAAACTAAGAATCTTCTAAATTATAATATATTTTAAAGACTAACTAAGCTTAAAAAGCTTAAGAAAATATAGTAAAAAAATAGCTAGAAATTAGTCTTCCTACCTAAAAATACTATAATCTTTAATAGCTATTAGGTCTATACTATTAAATACCTAATTAATAAAGAGCCTTATTTAAAGGCTTATTAGGTTATTTATAGTAATTAGTATAATAAAGTCTTTAAAGCTAAAGACCTTTATATTATAGTAGCTTATTTAGTTTCTTTTTATATATTTTATATAATAATTACTATTTTTAATCTTAATTAGTAATAGTATAATACTATTAATACTTTTTTAAATACTAAGGTATAAACTAAGGTTTTTATATATTAGCCTTATAGTTATAATAATAATATAAAAAAAGTATATTACTTTAATTATATACTTTATAGCCTTTTAATATTATTTCTTTAATAGCTTAATAATATTATAGCTAAGCTTAAGAAGTATAGCTTTAAAAGACTCTTTAATAAGTTATATATTTTTACTTATAAAAACTATATTTTTCTACTTCTTTATATTAATAATATTATTATAGCTACTTTATTTAATATTATTATTATTACTATAATTAACTTATTAGAATTATAATATAAGCTTAAGTAGCTAGGTATAGTTTATATATTCCTTAGTATATAATTTTTATAGAATTATAACTATTAAATTATTTTTTTATATTAAAAAAAGTATATAAAGTCTATTTTTAACTAATTCTAAACCTTAAACCTTTTATTAATATATATATTATAGCTATTATAAATAGAAATTCCTATAAATTAAAAGAACTTTATAATTATTAAAAATATTATTAATTAATAATATAAAATTAAATGCTTTAATTAGCTCTTTATATATATAAAACCTAATATTATATTTATAATAAATAAGCTTAGTATAGTAAATTTAGTATTAAAGTAAATTTATTAAGATCTTTAAAAATACTTTTAATAATATCTTTAAGAAATAAAGAATCTTAGTATTATTTTTAGTAATAAACCTACTATAAATACTAAAAATAGAATTCTTTATATTTATAGCTATAGTAATACCTTTTATAATAATAACTTTATAATAAGGCATTTTATTATTAGTTATATTATTATACTTAATAATAATACTATTTTTTAGTTTTTAAAAAGGTAGACTTTTATAGCTTTAAGTATTATAAAAGCTAAATTTATTAATTTAATATTTATAGCTTTTTTTATAGTTTAAGTATTATAATTTATTAAAGACTTTAGCTTTAACTAAGGTTACTTATTATTACTATTTATAAATAGCTAAAATACTTAGGTAAATATAATTAATAAAAGGTATTATAGCTATATTTATTATATTAATCTATATTATAAATAAATTATATAAAGAGTTAAGAATAGCTTTTTTTACCTTAAATAAGTTAGTATTAATTAAATAATTATAAATAGCTTTATAAAAAGTTTAGAATATAAAATAATATCCCTACCCCTTACTTAACTATACCTTAGCCTTAGCTAGTAAGTTTTATATTATTATTTTCTACTTAAAAACCTAAACTTATTTAAGCTTTAATAAATAAAAGCCTCTTTTTTTACTTAAAGTAAGGCTAGTGCCTATAAACCTAAAAGTACTAAACTATTTTAATGCTTTTTAGTACTATTTTATACTTATAAATAAAAAAAAAAGAAAAAAGGCTTAGAGAATAAAAATAAAGAATAAATAAAGCTTAAGAAATAAGTAATAAAAAAGAGAGAATTTTATATAAGTACCTATTAGAGTTTATTAAGGCCCTACTATAGGTATACTCTAAAATTAATATATTAAGCTATAGGCTTATTATATAACTTTATATTATTTTAATATAATTTAAATTTAGCTAAAGCTTTAGTATTAATAATACTTTTTAAAGGTTTCTAAGTTAGTTATATATAACTTACTTACTTTATTAGTATATTATAGTACTAACTTTATTCTCTTATATTCTTTATTACTAGGATTTTCTTTATTTTAAACTCTATAAAAGCTAGGTTATTCCCTAGCTATATTACTAAAGGGCCTAGCTTAGGGTTATACTAAACCTATAATAAAAGTAGGTTATTTACTATATACTTTAGTAGGTTAATATAAAAAACTAAATAAATACTCTTAGGTATATTTAAGTGTACTATTAGAGATATTAAGGTAGCTACTATAGTATATTTTACTATAACCTAGTTAAGCTTCTTACTTAGCTAGTTTATTTTAATATACTATAGGCTTAGCTAAACCTTATTATTAATAAGGAATTTCTTTACTAAATAATAGAAATAGTTTACTATATTCTATTATTACTATTATATAAAGTTAATTATTACTTAAGTAAGTTAAGTTCCTTTTTATAGGTATTTTATAAACTAAACTACTTACTTTTTAAATAATATCTAGCTTTATACTAAGTCTATAGTATATTAAACTAGGTTTATATTAAACCTATAGAGTGCTAGGTTAGCACTAATATTAGTTACTATAAATATTTTATTATTTAAAGCTAGCTAGTAAGCTAGAAGGTAAAAGGGCTAGTTAAATTAAAAGAATTCTATAATAGTATATAATACTACTTAAACCTTTTAGTTAGCTTATTTTATTCTACTATTTATTTAAAGGTAATATAAGGTAAATAATAGCTACTCTATTTTTACTAAGGAGTATAAAGCTAACTAAAAGCCTCTTACTTAGTTTAATTCTTAGTTAGAGATTATACTCTAAGGAAAGCTATAAAACTACTACTAGTAATTAAGAAACCTTTAAGTATAAGCTTTTATAGCTATTATAGTTATTACCTTTAACTAAATATACTTAGATAGATAATTAGTAATAACTATTAAGTAATATAGTACTATCTTTATCTTAGTTAGTAAGTTTATTATAAAGTTTACTAAGATTTATAACTAATACTAGTTTAGAGCTAGTATAGAGCTTAGTAGGCCTTACTATAGTAAGCAGCTTTTTTACTTTATAAAGTAGTAATAATTCTATAAGTAATATATAATATTACTAAATATACCCTCTTAATAGTAATTATAATATAGCGCCTAAAAAGTAGTATTTTTTCCTAAGTAATTTAATAAAGGGAACTTATATACTTAGTAAATAAGTAATATTATTAAGGGCTTAAACTATAATACTTATAGCTACCTATAGAATAGTAATAACCTATAAGTACTAAGGCTAAAATTTATAATTTACTACTTTATTTCTACCTTTAATAGGAAATATTAATTACTATTCTTTAGTACTTAAACCTTAGTATTATATAATTAGTTTTTTACTATACCTTAATTCTAAAGCTTTTATAAGTACTTCTTAGTAAATATTATTATTTAATTCTAAGAAGCCTTAGCTATAAAGGTTAGGTAAACCCCTAAAGCACCTCTTTTAAGCTTAGAGTAGGTTATTTTTACTATACTTATAAACTTAAACTCCTAATTTATAAAAGTTATTACTATATATTATTTTTAAATAACTCTTCCCTTATTTTACTCTTATTTAAATAATATATTTAGCTAAGATACCTATACCTTTAGGTAATACTAAAAATAGAAATTAAAGAGTATAAAGGTTTTTACTTATTATACTTATTATTTAGATATTATATAAGGGCTTATAAAATACTCTAGATTTTTATAATTAGTTAGAATTATAAAGAGGTAAGCTATACTTTAAAGCTTTACTAACTATACCCTAAGGTAAGTAATAATTACTAAAAGCTTTTTATTATAAATAGTATAGTTTTACTTTATAGCTAATAAGTAAGTAAAGTAATAAGCTATTAAATATAATACTTCTCCTAGGTTATATTATAAAAAGCATCCCTTTAAAGTATCCCTTAAAGAATTAGCCTTAATTACTATATTCTACTTTAAATTCTACTATACTAAAACTAAATAGAAAATAAAGGCATTTTTAAGGGCTTAAAATACTAACTAGTATATAAAGAACTAAATAAAGAGAACTCTCTTTTTAGTAAGAGCTAAAAAAGGTCTAGCTATATTTAAAAAGTTTATAATAAACTCTTAATAAAAGTTTATAAAACCTAGAAAGCTATATATATTTTAGATATATATTAGGGGCTTTTAATTCTATATACTAGCTACTTTCTTTAGGTTTAGGTAAATTACTTACCTTATTTAAATAATAAATTCTAGGTACTTTACCTTTATAACTCTAAATATATACTTACTAATATTAAGATATAGGCTTATTACTTATAATTATTAAAGTACTTTATAAGTATATTAGATATAATTATAATAGCTACTACTTAAGTAAATAAAGATATTATTTAGGTAAGCTATAGTGTAATTACTTAATATATCCCTAAGTATATAATTAATATACTACTAGAATATAGCTAAAGCTTTTACTAGGCTAAATAGATATATAAGCTATTTAAAAAGCCTAAAATAAGTATAAAATATAGTTAAGTGCTTATTTTTTTTTACTATTTATAGCTTATAAAATATAGCTTTTATATTTAGTTTAGTAAACTAATAAGCCTTAGTAAAGGAATATAAAGTCTTTTTTACTAAAGGTAGTAGGTACTTATTCTAGTTAGTAACCTTATTTAAAGTATAATAATTTATATAAAAATACTAATTATTACTTAGTTTCTTTACTAAAAGCATTAAGGCTATAGTAAAGAAGAATAAGGCCTAAATCTAGCCTTTATTTATTAGATTTATTACTTATTTTTAAATCTTTAGGAGTTGCTTATAAGGTATATTATATATAGGCGCCTATAGAAGCTCTAAAATAAAACTATCTAAGTTTTAGTATAGCTAAATATAATAATCTATATAGCCTCTATAGAGGGAAAGTATAGTAGCCTTCTTCTTATTAAATAAGTCTATAAAGTTATAAAACTTCTTTAATAGCTAAAACTAAGTATTTTTTTTATTTAGTAATAGTAAAGGTTTATAAGAAACTATTAGTATTTTATTAATTTCTTATAAGCTAGTAGCTATTAGGAAGAAGTCCTTATAAGTCCTAGCTACTTACTATATAAGGCTAGTATATACTAAACTTAATACTACTATTATTAGGTATTTAATTTATTAGGAGTTTAAAGCTATTACTTTTAATTTAAAATAAAAACCTATTACTAAAACCTATTATACTATATATAGTATAATTCTATTTCTAAATAACTATAGAGAACCTAGAATATAGTTATAAAATAACCTTAGAACTATATAGGCTATAATAAAAAATATCTAACTATTTATATTTACTTAAAAATAAACTAAATATAAGATTTATAGTTATATTATAAATAAGCCCTAGAGCTCTTATAGAACTTTTACTATTATAGTAACCTCCCTTATATATAAAAGCTAGATATATATTAAGCTAAGCCTTTATATATAACTTTTGCTTATAATAGTAAAGCTATTATACTTACTATTAACTTAAGCCTATAGAAAAGATAAGCTATTATAAAGAAATAAAATAAAAAATAAAGGTTTCTTTATATTATATTCTATATTACTATAAGCCTATTCTATATAGCCCTAATTATAAGAGATATAGAAGCTATAGCTATTTACTTCTCTATTACTAAGACTTAAGTAATAAGTTTATCTTTTTCTAAGCCTAAAGCTACTTTATTACTATTTAAAGCCTTAGTAAATACTTTAACTATTTATATACCTACTAATTCTTCTAGCCTAAGTAAGGGTAGTATATTATAACTTTAAACTATATAACTTACTATATTATAGTAAAAATAAAGGTTATTTACTATATATTATTAATATACTTTCTTTATAATTTAAGCTATATACTATTATTCTACTATAGCCTTATTCTTTATTTTTAAAGCACTCCCTTAGCCTTTTTTCCTTTAAGTAAGTATAGAAAAAAAGCTAGTTATATTTATATTTATTATAGTAATATTTTTATCCTTATTTTATAAAGTATAACCTTAGTGCCTTATTTTAATATATTTATTTAGCTAGTAAGAATTAATATTAAGGGTAATACTATAGTATTACTTAACTACCTTATAGTAGTTATTATAAGGAATATTTTACTTAATATAATAATTCCTTATATCTTATATACTTATTTAGTGCTATATATAGTTTAAATAACTTTATTATATTAGCTTAATTAATCCCTTTAGCTAGAACTAACTTCTACTTAAAGTAAATATAGAAATTAATAAATTACTTATTACTATATTATTTAAGCTAATTTAGCTCTAAAACTATACACTTCTTTTAGTAAGGGTTTATAAATATTCTATTAAAGTAGCTAAAAAAGCACTATAATATATATATAAATATATAACCTAACTTAAAAAAGGGTGTAATATAGGCCTAGATTTTTAGTCTAAGATTCTAGTAAATTAAGAACTATTTATTATAATTATTACTAATAAAGTTAGAGTTAGTATCTAACTTATAAGCTATAAGGCTATACTATACTTAAAAAGAGGCTTTATTCTTATTATAAAGAGTGCTTATAGGGAGTGGCTTATACTAAGGGTAATTCTATAAGGCCCTAGCTACTACTACCTTAAGTAAGATTATATAAGCTACTATATTTACTATAGCTATATAGAGATATATATTCTCTAACTAAGCCTCCTATTATATAACCCTCTCTTATAAGTATTAAAGTTTTTATATACTCTTTAAATTTACTATATTTTTTTATTACTAATTAAAATCTTAAAAGAATTCTTACTTATTATTATTATTAGTAATAATAATTAATTATTATAACTTAGCCTAAAAAGCTACTACTTTTTAGTAATAATAGAGTTATTAATTACTATAAGGAAAAAGAAAAAGAATTCTTTTCTTATCTATACTATACTATACTCTATATATATATCTATAGGTTATATACTTAGGGCATAACCTAGGTCCTTATATTATATAAGCTGTATCTATACCTTACCCGCCCTAGGCCCGTTATAGCCTAGCGCAGCCCCCTCTTAGGGACCGAGCTACCAGCTCGAATCCATCACACTATAATATATATATTAATAAAAGAATTAAGGTTTAGAATTAATTAAGAATAGACTTTAAATACTTTTCTTAATATAAAAAAATAATTTAGTAGTTATAATTCTATAAAACTTATATATTAAGAAATATATAAACTATACTTAGTTACTTAAGCTTATATTATAATTTTAATAAATTAATTATAGTAATAATAATAGGATTTAATAAAATAGCTATAATAATATTATTAATATAAAGAAGTAGAAAAATATAGTCTTTATAAGTAAAAATATATTACTTACTAAAAAGTCTTTTAAAGCTATACTTTTTAAGCTTAGCTATAATATTATTAAGCTATTAAAGAGATAATATTAAAAGGCTATAAAATATATAATTAAGGTAGTATACTCTTTTTATACTATTATTATAGCTATAAGGCTAGTATATAAAAACCTTAGTTTATACCTTAGTATTTAGAAAAGTATTAATAGTATTATACTATTACTAATTAAAATTAAAAATAGTAACTATTATATAAAATATATAAAAAAAAGACTAAATAAGCTACTATAATATAAAGGTCTTTAGCTTTAAAGACTTTATTATATAAATTACTATAAATAACCTAATAAGCCTTTAAATAAAGCTCTTTATTAATTAAGTATTTAATAATATAAACCTAATAGCTATTAAAGATTATAGTATTTTTAAGTAAAAAAACTAATTTCTAGCTATTTTTTTACTATATTTTCTTAAGCTTTTTAAGCTTAATTATTATTTATATAACTATTATAACTCTATATTAGTATTAGTATAGTAACTACCCTTATACCTTATATAATTATTTTTATAATATTCTTTACTTATTTAGTTTTTAGTATATAAGCTAGTAAAAACTATTAAAAATAGCTAGTTTTAAGGAATTACTTTATAAGGATTACTATAGTTTATTTAGAATTAAGTATTATATAAATATTATAATAGTTTTAAAGTAAAAATAGGCTTATTATAATAAAATAAAAGTAATTATATTTTTTATATTTAAAAATAATATAATAATAGTCTTTATTATTAGCTTAGTATTAGTATTATAATAAGTTTACTTTAGAGATATTATAATAATAAAGATAGGAATTTAGGCTAATATACTTAGTATATAACTAAATAAAGGTAAAGAACTTATACTTACTTAAGCTTATATAAAGTTTAATAATCTTAGCTATAGTAATAAAATTAAGCTTATACTTAGCTACTATATAATTATAGTAATTATAGTATATATATATTTTAGTTCTATTTTTATATTATTTATTTTTTTATTTTAAGGCTAGAACTTATATAAATAATTATTTATTTAAAGATTTAGAGGGTTAGTTTAAAAATAATATATAGTTAGAGTAGTTATTATATTAAGATAAGTATTTACTATATAAGTATTAATAAAGGTAAGCTACTATTATTATATAAATACTATAAATTCTTTTTATTATTTTATTTAACTTAATTCTTTTATTAAAAATAAGTAAATAAAAATTAAGGTATAAATTAATAAAGGCTATAGCTACTTTAGTTTTAAGTAAGGTTTATAATATAGCCTTAAAGGTATTAATAATAATATAAAGATTCTTTAATTATTTTAAAATAAATACCTTAGTAATACTATATACTTACTCTTTAAAAGCTATAAAAGTATAGTATAATTCTATACTATATATAATAATAATTTAAATAACTTATATATAAAAAAGCTTAAAGTTCTAAAAAAAGTAACTTTATATTAATATTATTAATATTATAAAAATAAAGTATTATTACTTTAGCTTTAACTTAACTTACTTTTAGTATATTTATTAGTATAGTTTATAATATATTAAAACTCTAAGAAAGTATATAAACTAAACTAGCTATATTATAGTAATACTAAGTTAAACTAAGGTTATAATAGCTATATATTATTTTATAAAGTATATTAGCTTATTTTTTTAGAAATAAAACTTAAAACCTAACTTTTAGAACTATTTTTAATAAATACTCTATATTATTTTAAGTTATTATTATATTATTTTTATTATATAGCTATATATAAGTATATTAATATTATTAAAAAATCTAAAAATAAGTATAAAGTATACTATAATAAGCTTCTTATATAGTAATATAATATGTAAAAAAAGAATAAGAAATATAAATAATCTTTATAAAACCTTTATAATAATAAATAAAGCCTTTATTATTTAATTATTAAAAAAGAAATATACTATATAATTAGTAATAAAGGTATAGGTTTATACTATTATTTAAGTAAATATACTAGCTTTAAGTATAATATAAATAAGTTATTAATAGTAAACTATATTAAAAATAGCTAATATATTTAGCTAAAGTAATAAAGTAATACTACTATAGTGCTATACTATATATATAGCCTTTATAAGTATATTAAGTATAACCTTAGTAAAATAATTTACTTAGTTACTTATTTATATATTTAGTAATATATTTCTCTCTTTAATTATATTAATAAGCTATATTATTATTATTACTTTAAGCACTTTTCTAACTATATTAAGAAGGGAAATAAGCTATTATACTTTTATATATTACTATTTTTTTAGAGTTTTACTTAGTTTATAAAAAATAACTATTTTAGCTTATTAAAATAAGCTTAAGTAATAATTAATATAATAATATATATTAAAAAGGTAAGTAAGAGTAATAACTAAGAGTTTATTATAAGCTTTAAGGAATTTAGTAAAAAGTTTATTAAAGCTTAGTATTTTTTAGCTAAAGAGGCTTTTAATAATACTTTAAATTTTATTAGTATTAAAGTAGTTTTTTTATAAAAATACTATAGTTCTTACGCAACGAAGCGTGACTAATTGCAACTATAGTAATGGGGACGAGTCAGGTCCAAGAGTCTAAGCCGGAATTAGACTAGACTATAGTAAGTAAAATTATAACTAATTTAGTAAAGCAGTTAGGACTATTATTAGTATATTATAGCTTATGCCTATTTTTATAGCTAATTTATTACTAAATTAATATTATAATTTATAATAGAATTATAGGGGAATTTAAGGGAAAATCTATTTAATATATAATAAGGTATTTTATTCTAAGAACTAAGAATAAAAGAGTAAGTCTTAGTTTAGTAATAATACTAGTCCTGTTGGAATCGCTGCACAATCCGGGATGACTGACAATGCCCGGAACCACCGGGAATGACCGGATTCCACCGCAGGGCGACCTAGGGATCTAGCATATTTAATTAGTTAATTAGAATATAGAGTTTTTACTACCTTAAGTAGTATTTCTAATAGCATTTTATAAGGCCTTCTATAGCTATAAAAAGCCTTATTAGGTACTATAGATTATTATAGAAATCAGACCCTTTTTTAATAATTATAGCCCTACCTAGTGATTTAGATCTTATATATAAAAACTATATATTTCTATTAATAAATATCTAGTAAATCCTTAGGAATACTAATACTAATTAGTAAGTTATATCTATTCTTTAAATATATTATTCTATAGATTTATAAGGAATTTATAAGAAGAGGTAAATTTCTATCTATACTAAATAGGGAAATTTTATACTAAAAGAATTAATTCTTACTAAATAACTTATTAAAAGGTTATTATACTAACTAGCTTTAAGGCTCCTAGAAAATATTAATATATCTAATCCTATTTTCCTAGTTAGGAGATCCTAAGATAATTCTATTATAATTTATATTATTATTTATAGGAAAACTATTATTTATCTAACTAACTAACTCTTTATTATACTAAAGCTTATATAGGGATTACTAGACTAAAATATAATATCTTAACTAAAGCCTATTAAAACCCTATAGAATATCTAATTACTAAGATATTATATTATAAAAGTAATAAGGACTTCTAAAATATAACTAGAAACCTCTATTAAAGTAATATTAATACTACTTTACTATAAGTACTATAAGTGCAAATCTTATTAAAGTCCCTTCCCTTAATTCTTTAAAAATACTTAAGGAATCTTATATTAAAATAGGAAAAATATATAGAAAATAACCTAAGCTAATAAAATAACCTATAATATATTACTAATTAAATATTATATATATTTAATTACTATAGTATATTTAAATAGAAAGGTCTAAAGTTATATAATATATTTTATAAAAACTTTAAAGAATAAATTACTAAAGACTTTAGTAAGATTAATACCCTCTTAAGAAAGGATTTCTAAGACTTTCTTATTAAAAATAATATACCTATTAGGATTGCCTATAGCCTCTATATAGCTATTATACTTACTAAACTTATTAAGGCTAATAAAGAGTAAATTAAGACCTAGTTCCCTAGTTAAGCTACTTATTATTAACTAAAACCTATGATTTCTATAGCTCTATAACTATTAAGCCTAATCTATAGTATTTAATTAATTAATTAGTAAATACTAAAAGAAAATAGGTTAATTATACTACTAATCTATTAGCAATAGGATATATAGAAAACTAAGTTATTACTACTAATAATAATAATAATAGCAATAACTAATAACTAAATATATTATATTCTTAGAGAAATTAATAAAAGCTATATAGT
>SRPZ01000285.1:0-36370 GCA_018360255.1 Claviceps maximensis
GGGGGGGGGGGGGCGAGAAACAAGAAGGAAAAGAAAAAATGGACAGATACAAATGTCTGGCTATCATCGACAATCAAAATTGTGATCTGTAAGACCACTACTGATTGGGCCTGGCACTCTAAAATAACGGCGCCATAGAGGTATCCTTGTTCGCTCCGGGCGCTTACAACACCGATGTGAGATGAAGAATGACCTTTTTATGCCGATCAGGGAAATGCAGAGAAAGAAGCCCCCCCCCCCCCGGACCCCCTCTCTTCCTGAGGATGGGGGAAACTTCCCCATGAATACTCGTAATTTTTGCACCCCCGCGGGACGTAGTCCGTTCGGAGAAGAGCACCCACCCCCCTTGGTCGAGTTACTGGACCCCATAACGGATGCAATGCGTCGAGGGATAAGTGCATCGTGCGTAGTGGGTGACTTGAGATTGATGAACTTTGGTGTTCATGGATGCATGGGTCCTATTTTGTGATTAGGATAGAAAGGGCCTCATTCTTGGTTGGTGGAGGATGAACAGCTCGTCACGAGAAATGGGGCTGAAGATTTAGCTTCATAAGCAATAATAATACACATTTTTCTCAATCGAACATCATCCGGTATGGTGTAGTGGCTAACATCGCTCGCTCTCACCGAGCAGCCCAGGGTTCGATTCCCTGTACCGGAGGATTACGGCTCGCACGAGCCAATGTCGTTTTTTGGCTTATTGTTTCTTTTTTCCTATTAAACGTCATTACATATTTTTTCCGTTTTTTTATATTCCGTCCAATTACTGGACCTCTATCCGTGGCAGTGTCTGGTCATCTGCAACTGGGCTTCCATCCTCTTCCTTCCCCGCAGGGAGACCATCTGCGACAGAATACTCCACAGGAAATAGGAATCTCGGACAAGTCAAACATGAAGGCATTATTTTTCATGCAGAATCCCAACGTTTTTCTCATGGCCGTATATACTTCTTTATGGTACTCATTCGTCAATCGACGGGCAACATGGCATAATTCCCATCAACACGCCATGCTGTCCTCCCCTCCCGTTAATAATCCTGCACTCCCGTCTCGCCCTCCCTCTCCCCTCCCCCCACCACCACCCACCGCTCCTCCTCATCGTCAAACCACCTCTCCTCGGCCTCACGCCTCGCATCCCCATCCAGGTCATCATCGTCATCTACATCCCCGTACCGAAAATCCCCGTCCCCGCCGTGAATAAATCTCTCCCTTAGATACTCCCTCCACAACGCCCTGCCTCGGTCCTTGGTAGTGGGACTTTGTTTTCCCTCGTTGCCCCCCTGCTCCTCCTCCTCCTCCTCCCACACGCAATCCACGTCTGGACCCGGCACCCATCGCGACGGCGCATCAAACTCGGTGCGCTGCTCGCCCGCCGCTTCGGTTGCCAGCGCCGAGAGACGGGATTCGCCTCGCGCGAGGTCCGCCTCCAGGATGCGGGCGTAGCCTTTTCGGAGTCCCTCTGCTTGGCGTTCCTGGGGAGTCTGATGGCGCTTGACGAGGCGTTCGTAGAGGACTGGGTCTGTGAGGCCAGAAAAAGAAAAAAACGAAACCAAACCAGTTAAAAAAAAAAGTCTTTTATGGTTCCCCTTTTCTTTCTTTTCTTTTCTTTTCTTTTTTTTTTCACAAGGGCAATGTTAAGAGGCATTGTTTGGGTTATATGCAGCGATGAAGCGGGGGTGGGGGAATATACCTGCGAGTTCGCGATCCTCACTATCAAAGTACGCGGGATGCCGCTTCAGATACTCCCTGCGTCGATTCTGAATCCTGATCTGGATGGTTTTGGTTGGTGATCTCGCCGGCCGGGGCACCGGCTTATCGTACATGGAGTGATGGTCGTGATTTTCAGCACTGGACATTGCAGGTGTTGCGTGTTTTTTTTTTCTTCTTCGGCCCTTTCTCTACGTCTTCGTGTGTCGGGGTTGCACAGAGGTAAAATTCAAGGAGTGTCTGGGCTATGCTGGGGGTAAGTGCACTGTATTTACAACGGGAAGAGGCAACAAAAAAGATGCCTTCACAAGAAGCCTTTCATGGTGTTTGGCTGCTGCGTAGGGCTGCGCGGATGGACGACAAGGGATCTGGTGATGTTTTCAATGCTGGTGATGGGGATTGGGATTCAGGGATTTGGCAGGTGCAGGTTAGGTTCCGTGAGGTGGAGTGCGTGGCGTTACGTCGGGTGGCGCGCGTGTGCGCGTTTTGTAGCGTGCGGGGAAAGCAGACGTGTCACGGAGCAGCATTTGGCAGCCTGTTGGGCGGGGTGGATGCAGCATGTGGAACAGCTGAGGTGGTGAGCATGGAAAATGATATTGTGCGAACTCGAACAGACTTGCTTATTCTGTGGAATTTTTCTCGTTTTCTTCATGTTTTTTTTTTAAAAAAAAACAAGAACACATAGAGGTCATGAAAAATAAAATAAACAATATCGGACAAGATAGGGCGAAGCACGGGGTGAGGTTTCACCAACTCTGCCCACCCGCTCGGCACTTGTGCATCTGAGACAAGACAAGACGGCATCTAGTCCAACACTCTTCCCAGGCAGATGCCGTCCATGACAGGCAGCAGCACGGACTCGAGCCGCGGGTGCTCGTTCATCAGCGTGTTGAACTCGTCCAGACACTCGATGGCCCCCCAGACCCAGTTCGCCGTCTCCTTGGGCACCGTGTGGATGGCCGGATTGTCCTCGGACGCGTCCGCCACGAGGGCGGCCCGGAGCGCATTGTCGGCAATGACGAGACCTCCCGCCCGGAGCAGCCGGTTCTTCTGTCCGGGCTGCGACTTTTTCAGAATCGCCCGCAGGTAGTCTGGGTACTCTGTCTTGAGGGCATCGATGAAGATGATGTCGTAGGGTTCTTGGGGTTCGAGCTTGGAGATGCTGAGAGAAAGGGGCAGAGTATGATGAGTAAGGGGTGGGTAGTAGTAAGGGGTGAGTAGTAGTAAGGGGTGAGTAGTAGTAAAACTCACGATTCTAGTGCGTCTCCGACAATAATTTCAGTATTCTCGAAGCCGGATGCGGCGAGCCTGTCGCGCGAAAGCTGGGCAGTTTCCGGAGATCGCTCCAGACCAGTGACGCTCCCGTCTGTACCGACGGCCTCGGACCAGGCGGCGACGGAGAAGCCAACAAAAGAACCGATTTCGAGAACTAGTGACATGGCGGAGGGTCAGTATTGGATTTTCCACACACGGGCCTAGGTACCTGTGCTCGGGCATATGTACACATGTGTAGAAAGTGAGGCGCCTTTCCCACGGCTAGATACAATGTGAAGTGGCCAAGAAGAAGAAGAAAAAGAAGAAGAGGAAGAAGAAAAAGTTGTTCATGCCTCGTTTTGCATTCACCAGCCGAGCCAACCACACCAGAAAGCGGGCTTCCAGAAGAGAAATGGTCATTGAGAAGTTGGGCTGACTAGTCATTACCCATTCGTGGTATTCGACAAGAGCCTTGCTGAGAGGCACCGAGTGACTATCGGCATACTCGCTGACCCTTATGGCGACTTTTTCGTTGGGGAACAAGGTTGTCATGTTGTCGTGCATGGCTACGGGCTGATATGGCGTTTCTTTTCTTTCTTTCTTTCCTTTCTTTCTTTCTTTTTTTCTTTCTTTCTTTTCTCTTTCTTTCTTTATTTCTTTCTTTCTTTATCTTTCTTTACTTTTTTTTCCTTCTCTTCTAATGGCTTCTGAGAGAGTAGAGAGGGGAGAGAGAGGAGGAAGGAATTAATATCGCGCGGAGCGTGTGCGAGCGGCTGGTTGCTTTTTATGCATCGACACACAAACACACGCGCACACACAAACACACACACACACACATATATATATAAACATGTACGATATATACATGTAACACGTACACCTGGAGTTCAGGGTTCTCGTACATATCCCGACAATAATAGCCGTCTGGTGCAGCTTCTCGTTCGGCCCGAAATCCTCTCTTGCTGCCAGTCCGGGGCTGAGCATGAGCAGCGTGAGCAGCGCCTTCAAGGAACTGCACCTTCTGCCTCCGCAGACAGTCTCTAATCACACTCTGCACTCCAAGAAGGGACGGGGAGACGGTCGGGATGCGTCCGTCGTCGTGCGTGGGGGGGGGGGGGGGGTAACTCGTGTAAGCACCCCGGCCATGGCAGAGACACCATGTTGCCCGACGCGTGGAGTCTGCTGTGCAACGCAGGAATTGCAACGTCGGCATCGTTTAACCCGAGTCTGGCTTCCCGGGCAGCACTTTCTTGAACCAGGGGGACACTTGGCATTTGAGAATGGCACATTTACTTGCATGACTAAGTTCAGGCATATTTAATCATCATTACTTAGTTTGTATAGAGATCACCATGCGTGGCTCGCGACGGACATGTTGCCATAACGGCACACATTTTGAATAGCCATTTAGGCAGAGACGGATGCGCGATAAAAAATGTAGTGTGATGTGATTTGTTGTCCGACGCGCTTACACCTAGCGTAACCTAGCAGTGTAATGCGGCAAATGAAGGGTTTTTTCTTAATTTAAAAGAAATCTCTTTTTTGCTTTCTTTTTCTTTCTTTCTTTCTTTCTTTCTTTCTTCCTTTTTTTTTAAAAAAAAAAAAAAAAATTATTAGTATATTTTTAATGCGCAGTGTAATGCAGTACATAACGCGCACACAGCGCAACGCAGTGGATAAGCAGTATTTTATTATTATCTTCATAATCCAGCCTCTCATTATCATATACCTATATAATAATTTAATACTATAGCAAGCAGGTGTAAGAGTTACAGGTAGGAAGTGAATACAGAAGGAAAAGTGGACTGCTGCCCGAATAGTGAATTTCTAGCAATACTCGTGATTTGAGCTGGGCGTCGTGCATGAACAAGAGGAGAATTCCATAAACGGATGCCATGACGATCAAACAATCTCTGGTTGAAGTTGGGCCGCAAAAAGGACGCACCGGACGCGCAATGGGCTAGACCCGTTTCTGCACCAGCCTTTGGTCCCGACTTTTTCCTGTTCCAAGCTTGCAGTCTCCATTAGGCGTCGATTTGGTGTAGTGGTGGCGAATCGTCGTCTGTCCGCTTGTTGACATGGGCAGCGGTGAGAGGGACGATGACGATTTCCGACGCCGACGACGATGAAAACGACAACAACGACGACGACAACAACAACAACAACAAGAAGCACACTCTCTCGACAGCTGCTGCACCGCAAATGCTGACCCTCGTCCGAGTCCAGCTGTGCTCATGACGTCCGACATAGCCTCGCGCATCAAGGCGCGATTTACGAGGCGACGCGGCGCAACATTCTCGTCCCTGCCGTCCCCGCGAAGCGGACCCGGAGAGCGAGACTCGTCTTCACTCACGGCACCAAGCCAAAGCAGCTGTGAGCCGTTCTTCTTACCACCACTACCCCAATTGACGCCCAGCCAATTGAGCAATGACCAGAGCGAGACTGCCAGCCCAGGCACTGCGAGCGACACCAATGACGAGGCACTGCAGCTCAGCGGCAACAAATGGAAGGACAGGGACAAGGAGAAGAAAGAGAGGAAGAACAAGAAGAAGAACCGATTCTCGCGCTGGCATGTGAGCACAGGCAGGCTCTTGTCCATCAGCTCCGCGAGCGCATGCAGTGAAAACTTCCTGGGGCTGGACGGGCCCCACGAGATGGACGACAACGAGGACGAGGACGAGGACGAAAACAAAAACGAAGACGAAAACAACGACGACGACGACGACGACAACGACGACAACGGCTATGCTGCACCTCCATACATGCATGCCGCCGCCGCCACGGCAGGAGCGGCCACGCCTCCACGGCGATTTTCAATAGCCCTCTCAGCAGTCCGAGGACGCCTGCGCGGGCGAGAGCAGCAGCAGCAGCTCCAGGGCGCGCGGGGTCGCTCGCTGCCCCCCGCTGCCCTGCTGCAGCACCCCCGGTCGGCTGCTCCTGCCTCTTCCCCGGCCCAACAAGGCGCACCTGCACTTGCACTTGCATCTGCACTTGCATCTGCATCTGCATCTGCATCTCGATCCCATCCCCATCCCCATCCCCATCCCCATCTCCATTCCCGTCTCCGTCCTCTTCCCCATCCTCATCCTTCACCACCACTTCCACCAAGACAACACTCGTCCGCCCATCAGCGGCCACTGTCGCAGCCGACGCCCCTCCTTGCCTTGTCCCCCGGATCGTCAAAGAGTGCCAAGAGCCCGAAGCCAGCAACATCCAAGTCTCCCCGACGTCGTCTCCGAACAATCCTGGTCCCCCGGCTTCGTGATACTGACCCGGTCAGCTCAAGGGCCATTTTTCCTGCAGTCTCTACCGAATCTTCGACCGACACTCGCGAAGACCTCCAGGCTGTTGATCCTCTACGTCGCCCGCACCATGGAATTGATCCCGATCCGCTGAGTTTTGTTTCGGACCCTGCAGCCGCGTTCGATCTTGCTGCTGCTGCTGCTGCTCCTGCTTCTGCTCCTGCTTCGCCCATTCCGACCCCGGAGTTACCACGAAGGCAAAGTCTCTTTGCTAGCCGCCAGACGAACCTGATCAACACTCTGCTTCGGTCCAATCAGCCGCCAGGCGCGGCAGATACGGAACCACGACTTTCAATCGACACCGACATGGTGACCCGGAAAATTTGGGTCAGGCGGCCGCACGCCTCGGCTACCACCATTCTCATTAATGAAGACGATCTGGTTGACGACGTCCGCGACATGATTCTTCGTAAATATGCCAACTCTCTCGGTCGCACCTTTGATTCGCCCGATCTTAACATTCGTCTGCAACCCCGAGACCAGACCAAAGAACGGATTCTCGGACCCGACGAGGTCATGGCCCACACGCTCGATGTCGTCTTTCCAGGCGGGCAGACTGTCGATGAGGCTCTCGTGATTGAAATACCCCGCAAATTTCCGAAAGCTTCTCCACGCGCATCGACGATTCCAGGCATGACTACATACTACATTACAGAAGATGGGCGGCCGTCCGAGGCAGGAGAAGGCTACTTCCCCCCTGTCGTGGCCATACCTTCGCCCCATCCTCCACATTCCCTGCCCACGGTTCCCAACGGGACGGCGCCTCATTCAATTGCAGTTCTCGGTACAGGACATATCCCTCCCATCCCTTCCCCCGGAGGAGGCCGCACACGTATGCTCAGAGAACGTCCTGACCGTCCTCGAGCCGGACGAACGCATACATCTTCCCCCACTACACCTCTGAATCAGAATCCAGCCACGCAGCCGTCCACTGCCGGCAATCATGGTACGCAGAATTTCGTTCCGCGATTGCCTCATTCGCGCACTCATTCAAGTTCTTCAGATCGTCCAGTAGTATCATCAGTTGCAACCGGATTACCTAATGCAAAAGCAAACCTGCCTAAATCTCCTGCTCCGGAAGCGACTCCAGCAAAAATTGCCACTCCACCTCCGCGATCTTCGTCCCCTAGACCGAGAAGAAGCAAAAAAGGCTCGGAACACTCCACTCCGACTAACATGCTAAACGGAAGCGTTCCGCCCATCAACGTTCTCATCGTTGAAGACAATCCCATCAACCTAAAACTCCTGGAGGCCTTTGTCAAGAGACTCAAGGTTCGGTGGCAGACTGCCATGAATGGCCGAGACGCTGTCACGAAATGGAGAACCGGCGGTTATCATCTCGTCCTCATGGACATTCAATTGCCCGTCATGAATGGTCTGGATGCAACTAGAGAGATTAGACGACTGGAAAGAGTCAACTCCATTGGTGTATTTTCGTCGACATCGGAATGTAACGAGGATGGAACCGCCGACAACGAGTTGAAAGAACCAGATCGACTTCAAAACCAGTCACTGTTCAAGAGCCCTGTAATCATTGTTGCCCTCACGGCCAGCTCGCTCCAGAGCGACAGACACGAGGCATTGGCTGCTGGCTGCAACGACTTCCTGACCAAGGTAAGCTTTATGCTTTGATTAGCTTTTAAAAGAAGCGAACCACTGCTGACTGACTCTACTACCTTAGCCTGTCAATTTCGTTTGGCTCGAGCGAAAAGTCATGGAATGGGGCTGTATGCAAGCCTTGATCGACTTTGACGGTTGGCGTAAATGGAAAGAAGCTTACTCTCAACAAAATGAGGAGAGAGAGGCAGTCAAAAAAAAGGCTCAGGCAGCCAAAGCCAAGTCGAGGAAAGTTCGCTCAACATTAGGAGATGCATCGTGATGCAATCACGCAGTGCACGCATGCTTTCCCATTGTATCGTTTGATGCGAGGGAAGGGCCGTGACGGTACGTTTTCGATGTAGAATACGCTACCACGTCTTTCTTTCTTCTCTCCTTTTTTTTTTTTTTTGTTTTTGGTGCCACCCAGCAACATACACCGTGGTCAGCCTTCGAGCGCGACTGCAGAATTGCCAGTCTCAAAGCAAAAACACTCGCATTCTACAATCAATGTATTTCACATTTCTGATAAAGAGGAATTTATGCAGCATTGGAAGAAGGATATATACAGATGAGTTGGACGACCTATCGGGCATGCCTACGTGTGCTGGGAACATTGGGGCGAGGTTCATGGCACAGTGGCGGATTAGACTAATTAATACCCATGCATTACGAAGATTTTCTGTCCACTCTGTTTTTTTCCTACACATATATGATGAACATGCTCCCGATGAAAACGCTTTTTTTTCTGGCTGCAAGAGTAGAATCGTAACTCTTTCGCCGTTTGCGAGAGTCTCACATAATAGGATCATTGGTAGAGAGGGTTTGCTGTGCGAGGAGACGTGGCCGGAGCGGAAAATGGTGGGGCCGCTAGGAAAGAAGGGGAAAAAATCAAAACCTCCTAAACAAGGAAGCGAGTTTGACTTGGTTTCTGCATGAATCCACGCGATCAAGATCTCAAAAAACTCAAAAAAAAACACACAAAAAAAAAACGAAAAAGGAAACAAGAAACAAGAAAAAAGAAAAAAGAAAAAAGAAAACCACATTCCTAATCTCACCACTTTCGTTCTTGTCGAGAACACGATCAAATTGATATTAGTCCAGAGGGGATTGCTCATCACAATCATGCCACCCAGAATTAGCAGCTCATATACTGCTTTGGCGGCTGACCTGGCTCTGCCTCAATCGACCAGGTCGGCACCATCATTCGGACGCAGCTTTTCCTCAACACAGCACTGCGAGAAGATGAGCCGAGCGCGTCAACAAATGTATCAATGGTTGAATTCAAGGGATGGTCGAGAGCTAGCTCAAGGCGGTCGAGGCCCTCGATATTTAGGTCCCTTCCAGGATCAGCCTTTCCCCCAAAACCCTCTTTTCAGAAGCCAGCCTGTCCTCGATGATCAAACGAGAGAATTGATCTGGGACAAGGTCATGATGAGAGGCGAGTCACTTAAAGGCGTCTCAGCGGAGATGGGTGTGGACGTACGACGTGTTGCCGCTGTGGTCAGGCTGAAGGAGGTGGAAAGACAATGGGTGAAAGATGTGAGTTTTAATATATCCAGGGCCATCTTGTCCTTTTTCCCCGAATCTTTCTAGCCCATGAGCTACATCAAAAACATGATGAGACAACCATAAAAATTATATTCGATTAGTCTTGAAGACATAACCATGGTTACTTTTTTTTTACATTTTCTGAAAACTACAATTGTACCTCTCTTTTTACTCGAGCTTCATGGCGGGTCGATTCAGTCGCTAATGATGGTGTATTTCAGGGCAAAAAACTGGCTACACCGTACGCTAAAGCCGTGATGAGCATGCTCCCCAAGACGTCATACCGAGAGGGCGAAAATAATGAACCACACGAACCCGTCAACGAAATCCACGTGCACAAGTTGACACTACAGCAGCTCTTCGTGCCGGTTTCCGAATCAAGGCAGTTTACGCGTGAAGACGCCGCCAAGGCGTTCCACGAGACCATGCTTTCGGCAGATGCACGATCTCCACAACCGCAGCTCATCCAGATGGAACGCGATGTCCTGAAAGGCATGTCGAGAGAGCAGAGCAAGGAAAAATTTGTAGCTCGCGTGCAGAAAGAGGAGGAATCCGTGGCCAAAAAGCTAGCTGCTGAACAAGCAAAAGAGGAACAAATGACGTCACGTGTCAAGACGGATCGATACGAGTTTCGATTCAAGGAGATTGTGGTGGACGATGTTGGGCGGAATGGGCGATCGCGGAAGGGTACCGGATGGAGATATGGCGCGCCCTTTGACGACCGCAAGCGCGGCGTCGTCAAGATTCCGACGTCAGTTCCTTGAGCAATCTGCATTTGCCTGTATAGTATTCATTTGTCTTTTTCTTTTGAACTTATTTTGGAAGGATTCCAGAATATTGACCAATAAGCGCTGATTTGATATATTTTCCTCAACAAAACCCGAGGCTTTTCGCGCTTGGCTGTATACTATGATGATCATTATTTAATCCATCTAATTAATATAAGGATGACGCCCGCACACAGTGACACAGAACTTTGTACACCATTTCTTCTTGGCAACCAGACCGTTTTGTCCTGCTTTGCATTTTTTGCCTTTTTTCTTTTTTTCTTTCTGTAGCCTGGGTATTCCCTCCCCGCGTTTCGTCTCCTACTGTCCCCGCCATGAGTGTGAGCCCTCGGCTGCCCTGTCAGGAATGCCCTGAAGAGTCATCGTCAATGCGACTGAAACGCAGCAGAGGCTCACGACCGTGTAGCGTCGGGGGCGGGCTCTGGCGGCGAGGGCGCCTCGACGATGAAATTGGATCGTATTTGCTCGATTTCCTGGGACGACAGGCCGCAGTTGTTCTGGACGTATTCTTCTACGGAGCCGTATTCTTTTCGTATGAGCTGGAGGGTGGCGAGCATGCTCTCTGGCCTGGAGGTTGTTAGCGATATATATAGAGAGAGGGGGGGGGGGGGGGGGGGGGAGAGAGAAAGAAAGACAATTGGAACGCAGCTCACCTCGAACTCAGCATCCTCATGGCCCCCTCTTCATCCAGCACGACGCCCGGCGCACTCATCAGCGCCAACACCATAGCCGGCTTCAAAGGCTCGAGTCCCTCCTCGGTCAAAGCATACTCCCACGCGATGGTCTCGTCATCCACACCACACAGCGCCAGCACAATCGCGCACAGCAGACCCGTCCTATCCTTGCCGGCCGTACAATGCACCAGACAGGGCGAGGGATCCCGCCGCGCGACGTGCCGCAGTATCGGGGCGAAGCTTCGCCGGGCGCCCGCACGGAGGATCCCGCTGTACGCAGAGACGAAGCCCGCGGTGGTGTCGACGGCGCCGTAGTCCTGGTATCGGAGCGCGATGGCCTGGGGCGTGTAGTCGGTCAGCCGGAAGACGGGGACGTGATGGCGCGTGAGGGCGGGAGGCGCGGCCGTGCAAGGGCCGCCCTGGCGATCGACCTCGACGTCGGAGCGGAGGTCGAAGACGTCGGTGATGTGGAGGGCCTGGAGGGAGGGCACGGCGGAGGGAGTCGGTGCGGCGGCGCGGTAGAGGAGGCCGGCGCGCGTCTGGAGATGTTTTGACGATGGGCGAGATGTGGTCGTGGTGGTGTGGCGGATGGGAATGTTGCCCAGATCACGGAGGTTGGGGAGTGCGAACCGGTGAGGTGTGAGATCTAGCATTTTTTTTTTTGTTCTCTTTGTTCCCTTTTTCTCCCTTGCTCCTCCTCTTTTCTTTCTCTTATCTTGCCTCTCTCTGTCTTTTTTTTTTTTTTTTTTTTTATTAATTTTGCGTCTTCGTTCGTAAGATACTCGTCGTTCGTGAAAATGTAGAAGTAGCTAAAATCAACTACAATAAAAATGCAAATGAATATGAAATAATAATGGAAGGAAAGTAGTTGGGACGGACCGACAACTATGGTTTGGGGCCCCGATTCGATTGGCCCGGAATCTGCGAGACACCACACTTGCGTAAGACTGCGCCAAGCTTTTTTTCTTTTTTTTTTTATTTGAAAAATAAAATAAAATAAAATGAATAAATAAATTCAAAGTTAAAACGCATTGGATTTACTCATTAATCATCTCCCCGTGTCTCCCTACTGGTTCCCGCCTCGCAAAGAGGGGGGCCCCCTGTGTCCGATATTTATATCCATGGTATTTCCGGAAATAGAGAGGACAAAAATCCCCGCTCGGCTGATGGGGTGTCCGATTTATCCCGGCCTGCTTTACGGCGAACGCGTCCTTTTTTTGGTCCTATATTTATTATTATTATTATTATTATTATTATTAGTTTCGTACTAAATATACGAGTATAGTGCTTGTCATTCTCTGTTTTTTTTTTAAAAAAAAAGAAAAAAAGAAAAAGAAAGTACAAAGAAGAAAGAAAAGAAGCTTTTCAAATAAAAGTACAAAATTAAAAAAGTTAACCTGGGAAGGATTTTCTGAAAGCCTTTGGAAGCACAGTGATGCGCTCGTTGGTGTTTGTCCGGCTCAGAAAGACGGAAACTCCTGCATTCTTGACTGAGAACTTGAGAACGCTCGACTGCTCGACTCCTTAACGTTGACTTCCAACTTGACTCCTTTATGCCTCGACGTATTAACTCCCCAAAGCCTCAACTTCTTACTTCTTACTGCCTTGATTCCCAACTCTGAACTCCTAGCTGTGGAGTCTCAACTCTCAACTCTTATCCTCGTCTCCCGCTCGCGACGGCACCACCTTCCGAAGCTTGGCTTGCACTTCTGAATCGAATAGCCCCTCCAATGCATCCAGAAGGATAGACGAGCCGCAGTGACTGACATGCTGATGCTCCTGCTCATCTTCATGATTACTGCCGCTGCCGCTGCCGCTGCCGTCCTCGTCGGCATTCCGCTTGTGTTGTCGGCCGAACTTGATCTTCGGGTCTTTGCCCGCGCAGTTGTCCTCTGAGCGGCCGCCGCGAATGAGACAGATTTCCTTCTGTCGACATGCATCGTTGCATGGCTGAATGTCGTCGGAGCCCGTGTGCTTGTTCTTCCAGTACACGTCGAAGTAATCCGGGTTGACCTTCCACGTTTCTGTCAATTCGTGCCAGCGGCTGGCTGAAAGGGGGATGTGGCTGTCACTGCTTTCGGGGACACCTGGTTGGGAAGAGAAAGACCGGGCGTAGGCATTCTTGACGCTGTAGAGAGGCTCCCAGACCGGGTCAACCTGGAACGACGGCTCGCTCATGTTGGTAAAGTACGTCTTGGAGTCCAGCACGGCATGACTAGCCTCGTCGACCGTGTAGACTCGAAAGGCCGGGAACCCGTTGGACGGCGTCAACGACGGCGCGATATAGGACATGATCATGGCCTTGTCGGCCGTCTGATTCCCCCTGCCGTAGTTGATCTGATACTGGTCCATGTGCGTGTGGCCAAAGAACATGGCCCCCACGGTTTCTTTGTAACGCGTGATGATGTCGTTGAACAGGCTGGAGCTGTGCGTTATGACGTCCACGTCCCCCATGGGCATGTGTCCGACGATCCAGACCTGGTGCTGCGCTTTCTCGGCCTTTGCCAGCTCCGCCACCAGCCACTTGAACTGTCCGTCCGGGTCCGCGTTGAGCGGCTCCCGGTACAGCCAGAGATTGAGGAAGTAGTACATGTTGGTGTTGAGGCCGATGATTCGGAGCTTCTTGTTCGGGATGAGGTACACGTAGCGTCCGCGGTAGTACTTGCTCACCACGTTTCCCGGATCCGTGTTCTTCCAGACCGACGTGAGCAGCGAGTATAGCCATTTGATGTTGTAGCTATTCTCCATATTCTTTTTGTGGTGAAAGCGATCCAACACCCTATTCCATTTCCACTTGATTCTTGCCCTGAGTTCCCATAGGTAGGCCGGGAACGGGGGCTTTTCCACGGTTTTCTTTATGTAGGCCGGGAACCAGTTGGTGGGTGAGCTCTCGTGATTACCCACCGCGGGAAAGAACTTTGGGAAGTAGTTCTTCATTGTATCATATGTTGCCTTGACTGAAGGAGGTAATCATATTAGATTTTTTCTTCGCAAATATCACGACAGAAAAAAGACTAAAGTACAAAGAAGGTGAAGAAGAAAGTGAAAAAAAAAAATAAACTTACTGCGCATAGTGTTCGACTCCCTTGAGGATTGCCAAACTTGCCGCTCCACAACATCGCCCGTGAAGATGACGTGTCTTGCATTGGGCACCAGTTTGTGTATCGCCTGGTACATGCTCTCCTCCAGACTTCGCGGGGCGTCGCATCTTTTTGAGAAGCCGAACGGACCGGCTGGAGAGGATTCCGTGCCGGTGATGTTTGCGTGGAGGGGCCGGGTGATGTTTCTGTGGAGGGGCGAGGGGATGATTGAGAAAAAGGGATCAGCTTTCGATACTTTGGATTTGGTTTTTTTTTTAAAATATAAACATAACAGCGACAAAAATAAGGAGGAGGGCGGGGATTCATACCGGCAGCACAGTACGGGATTATCGCATTCGCCAGCCGCGCCAACCGTATAAAGCGGATCGACATGAAGATCAGAGAAATGAACAACCTTGTACGAACCCAGGCTGCTCGAGGGTTCCGGTTTCTGTTGGACCACCTCGGGCCGAGGGGGCAAAGTCAACCCCGATCTGGGCATTGTCACCGTGCAGACTTGTAGAAAGTTGTTGCAGAGCAGGTTGGCCGCCTGGGACGTCTCTACGTCCATGATGGTGCGGAGGGCCTGCGCGAGGAGCGGACCGTGTTCTTGCACGCCTTCTCGGCATATTTCCTCGCGTGTACTCTGTTTTCCACCCTCGTGGAAGGCATGTCAGCTTTGTCTTGTTTTCTATCGTCGGAATCCAAAGAATAGAATTTGAAAAAAAAAAAAAGAAATATGGAAAAAAGAACCAGACGGAATACACGGTATACATGTACTGTCATATGCAAGCAAACGTACCCTAAGGACCGGCTGGATTACACGGCAGACGTCTTTGCCCGACTGCACAAACAATTCATCCGTGTCGGAGAATTTTTGCAAGATTCTCAAGAGTTCCTATGGGTATATGTGTCAGTATTACAATATTACCGGTCTTATGGGTACTGCTCAGCGGAAATATATACCGGGACAAGGACACCAATACTGAAAAAGAAAGGAATACGTCTGTAGAAGGAGGGACACTATCTTCATCTACACTCACCTTGCAACTCTTGCAGGAAATACCCTTGTCAATGCTGTTGACAACGTCGCCCAGCGCATCGGGGACGTCAATTTGGGAAAATGTGGTCGATTTACTAACATAATCATCGCCGAGAAAATATCTGTTTTTGTGCCGGACTCCCGGTTTGTGCTCCGTGGGCCGGTGCCCCTTGCGCCGGACTCCCGTAAGCGTGAATAATCCCAACAGGAACAAGAACCATCCGAAAAACATGGTTAGGCAAGTTGACGCGTCCCTTTTTTTCCCTCACTTTTTTTTATCCCACCCCGCGTTCTGTGATGGTGTTGTTTCTTTCGAAAGAAGGTATATGAGAAAAGTGAAGTGAAGCGAAGTGGTTCTCTTTCAAACCATGGAGAGCAGGAGGGGAAAAAAATTCAAAGGAGGGAAACTTGGTCTGGTGGTGTTGAAGGGATTGAATTGAAAGCATTTATGTATTGGGCTTATAGAATATTGGACATACGTTATATAAATATATAAACATGTACAAACCGTGGATGGGCGGGCGCGTGGAAATAGGCGACGCACAAAGCAAAAAAGATGCGAAAAAAAAAAAAAAAACCATAAAAACAAATCGCCTGGTTCACGCCACCGCCGACAACAACAATCCAAACAACTTGGTTCGTCTGTCTTGTCAGATTTATACTTCCAGTCCGTCTGCGCCACCGAGGCGTGGTTGGAGGAACGTATCGCGCGCACGCGCACGCATTCCCAGGCTATTACAGCGAGGCTGGTCTTTGGATACACTAAACACGGACACGAGGGCTGTGTCTGCACAGTTGTACGTGTCCCGACTTCTGGTGTTCTGATATCATGAATCATTCAATTGAGTGGAAGTGAGAATGGACAGGTGTTCACGAAAGCTAGGTGCCTGGTGATTGGGCCGCTGATATGGAGATATGTGCCCATGCTGGCGGCGGGTGTGTTGTGGCAGGGTTTTAGCGCGCGGCGGAATTTCAGAGAAGGACTGAGAAGCTTGATAAGAGAAGAAGAGGAGGAGGAAGAGGGGGAAGAGGAGGAAGAGGGGGAAGAGGAGGAAGAGGGGGAAGAGGAGGAAGAGGGGGAAGAGGAGGAAGAGGGGGAAGAGGAGGAAAAGAAGAGGACGAAACACAGGAGGAAGACAGAGAAACTTGTGGGATTGCTCGGCTCGAATCGCCGACAAACGTAGAATTCTGTTTGGTTTCTATGACTATAACCCCAGAGAAGGGCTCGTGTATGGCCCGCACACGGCCTGAAGCAGAATGCTGCACGCTCAGCAGGGCCTTCCCTAATTTGTATCCATGATTTATATCATCATAGAGGGGTAGAAAGCGTAAGGGAAGAATCGGAAATATTTCTCGGTCATCAACAAACACAACACACACACACACACGAAAAAAAAAAAAAGAAAACAAAAAAAAAAAAAAACAGGAAAAGACTATTGTCACAGTTTCTCTTTCCTAATTGCCCCTGGCGAGGTATACGCGTCCCTCAAAGGGAGCTAGCTCATCGCCGTGAGCCTTGCCGTCGTCATGCGTCGACAAGAGAATCGCTAGATTCACATCGGGCAGGCGTAATTCCTCCGCGCTCGGTGGCAGCCAACTCTTCGGTTGAGCGGTAAAGTTGAGCACAATGAGCATCTTGTCGCCATCTCGCGCGGTATGCTCTTTGACAAACACAAAGAGGTCTTGGTCCGCAGGTCGGATATCGCGGAAGTCTCCGTAGACGAGCAAGTCGGCGTGCTGCTTTCGGAAGCCAATCATGCTGCGCCAGAAAGCCAGCACGCTGGTCGGATCCTTGAGCTGGGAGGCAACGTTGATCTCGGCCGCCAGTGGGTGAGACTTCATCCAGGGCCCCTGGACCTCCTTGCCTTGTTTCTCGGCTGCCTCGGAAAAGCCACCGTGCTTGGCCTCGCCGTTCCACGCCATGGGGATGCGGGAGTGGTCACGCGCCAGGTGCGCCAGCGCGGCAAATCCCTTGTCTTGCTCTTGCTTGTTGTCGGTGCCGTGGAGATCCTTGACCATGCGCATGAAGAGGATGCTTTCCAGATCAAGGTAGTTCTCCAACGGGTACAGGTCCTTTGGTGCATTGACGCAGCCGATTTCCTGGCCCTGGTAGACGAATTGGGTTCCGCTGAGGCATCCCTGCATGAGGGCGAGCATTTTGGCCCCGGGCACGCGCAGCGAGGGCGTGTCGTCGGCGAAGCGACTCACTGATCGAGCTTGGTCGTGGTTTTCCATGAAGACGGTTGTCCACCCGTCCGTGTTGTAAATGACGGCCTGCATCCGGGCAATGGCGGCCTTGAGCTCGGGTAGAGTGTAGTTCCTGGGCGTCGTCTCGAACTTGTGCGTCTTGCCGAAGCCGCAATCGACAGCGTCGAACTGAAAGACCATGTCGAGCTGCTTGGCCTCGGCACTCACGTATTGGAGCACCTTGGCGGTGTCGGGCGTGTAGGGCAGCTCGCCAACCGTGATGGCGCCGTATCTGGACACGATCCGGTTCATCTCTCCGAGAAACTCGTGCATTCTGGGTCCGTTTGTGTACACAAGACCGGCCGGCTGGAAGGGCGCCTTGGGGTCTGTGACGGGCGCGTCAGGCAGACCGGCTGGCTTGCTATACAGGTTGACGGTGTCGATACGGAAGCCATCGACTCCGCGATCGAGCCAAAACTCCATGGCCGAGGCATACAGGGCCTTGCGGGTGACGTCGTTGTCGAAGTTGACGTCGGGCTGTTCGACGGCGAAGAGGTGAAGATAGTACTCTCCCGTCAACTCATCCCACTCCCAGGCGCTGCCGCCGCCGAAATTGGACCGCCAGTTGTTTGGCGGCAGTCTCTCCCCCGTGGACGAATACTTGGCAGGTCGCCAGATGTACCAGTTTCTTTTGGGGTTATCCTTGCTTGAACGAGACTCCTTGAACCAGGCGTGCTGGTCTGACGTGTGGTTGATGACAAGGTCCAGCATGATGCGCATGCCGCGCGAATGCGTCTCTTTAATCAACACTTCCATGTCCTGGACGGTGCCGTAAGGCCTATACACGTCCTCATAGTTGGAGATGTCGTAGCCCATATCAACCTGAGGGCTGTCGTACATGGGGCAAATCCAAATGACATTGATGCCCAAACGAGCAAGATAGTCCAGCTTGGATGTGATGCCTGGTAAGTCGCCGATGCCATCGCCATTGGAGTCACAGAATGAAGCAGGATAGATCTGGTAGATGACAGCCTCTTTCCACCATTTCTTCTCTCGTGAGATGACCGTCATGACGCAGGCTAGGCGATGAAAGAGGGAAGAGACAGAAAAGAAGGTAAAACGTGCTTGGACGCAAATACAACCTTTTTTTTTTTTTTTTTTTTTTTTTAAAAAAAAGAAAGATTACGGCCTCTACTGCGATGCAATTTTCAAGGCGTAAAGTAGCAACTTCAGCAGCGAGAAAAGTGAAGCAGAATTTTCGTTGGCTATTGCATGTTTGGAGTTTAAGAATTTGTCCAAACGGACCGGCCGGTCTTTGGTAAACATTATTAGCGAGGCAATTAGGAGGGGCCTTGTTCGGACGAGCGGAGCGTCGCGCAGTACCAAACTACAGAGCGACGATCCCAAGGGATTCTACTCGTGTCAGGTGTTCGTTTTGCATTTTGAACCAGAAAAAAAAGTAATAAAACAAGAAAAAAAAATCGAGATAGAAAAACATAGAATCAAAGCAAAAGAACATGCCAAATTCTCCATAAATCTCGGACGTACAGTCAGTCATGCCTGTTGAATGATCTTATGTGCACTTCTCGTACTTGAGGGGAAAATAGCAGGTGGGATTTCAGCCAATTAGATACCGCGACTAGGGACCCCCTGCTAGCCATAATAGCTGAAACTATACACGAGATGATGCTAAGGAGCAGTGCAAGGCGGGGCTGGTAGAATTTGTCAAGGGGTCGGCCGTACAACATACCAACTGCCATTTGACAGCTAAATTCATGGCCGCGGGGGATGACCATGCCTTTCTATTCCCCGCATGACGTGTTTGAATTCTGAGGCAAAGCCGTCGTCGGACCGACAAAGAAAGTGCGGGGGAAAGTATGGGGATGATCGGGGCTTGGCTATGGGAGCCTCAGTCAGCCGCTAGATTGCCGGTTTGGAAGAGAAAAGGAAGCAGGAGAAAAACGACGGTCACGAGGACGTAGAAAATGGGTCTGCAGTCTCAGTCTTGGCTTCCAACACAAGCCCGGATTCAAAATGGGCTTTAGAAAGCGGAGGGGAGCCACATCATCTGGAGGAATTCTCATTGGTCCACTGTCGGGCCGACAAGTCAGGCCCAGAACCATCCAATGGCTTCGATCTGACTCGCCTGATTTGCTTGATTCGATTGGACAACGCACGGCCCGAACCCCTGCCCGCCCCTCCATCATCCCTGCCGCTTACAGAAACCCGGACTTGCCAACAAAGTGTCTATTGTCTCCGACCATCCATCCATCACACCACCACGCATCACCACTCAACAGATGTTCTCCGCCGGGTTGCTCCCAGAGTGCTTCCCCAGAATGCTTCCCCAGAATGCTTCCCCAGACGTGCTCTTTTAGGGCAAGCTCTAATCGAATAACCCGGCTCGTCGGCACCCCCATTTGGAATCCATCAGATGAACCTGGAAGTACCTGCACAAACAATCACCAAACCAACACTTTGAAGGGACGCACGAAAAGGCACGTGAGCCTCCATGCACTCCGCAATTCCGCTCTCGATCAGCAGTTGCTGCATTTCAGGGATGATGCTGATGCTCACCACCCGCCGCCGAGCAGTTACCATGCTGTAACCAAGCGCGATTCGCTTATGCTGCTTCAGTTGTAGTGCTGCCGACCGAACCTCGATCTACGCCCGCTCGTCTTGATCAACATATGCAGTTTTGCCTGCGTCGACGTTGCCTCCAGTCATGCTAATTTACGTTACGGACCTCGCTTGTCCTCCTCTGATTCCTTTCCTTCTCAAACCTTCCACAGCACGAATAGCCAAGGCGCGGGTATTACGTCAGTTGTCCAACTGATCCGGCGAAAAGGCGCCAAGGCATGTTGTCTTGTGTCAGTAACTGGCCCCTGCGAGACCAGGGTTCTTGTGCCTGCCAGTTACGTAAAAGCCAAAATGAATGGGGACAGAAAAAAAAACATGGTAACGCTTGTTCCGTTCATTACGATACTCCTCGCCATTGCAACTGAACAAGTGCTAGGTGCATCTCGCTTCTTCCCGACGCATTAAAGCCGGAATTAGCCTTAATCGGCTAGACCTCAATGGGCAGAGCATCAAATCATGGTATTCCCCATCCGCGACGCCTCTGAATCTGGGCCTCGTTTTTCAAATAGTGCGTGTCGAAGCCGAGATCTCATCGGACCGACAACTTCATAGACTTCGCGTGTCTGGAATCGACATCATTGGCGTGTGAATTGGATTCTGTTGAGAAGGGCACGAGACCATTAATTAAAGCAGAAGTCCTCTTCACACTCGTGTACAACGGTACTACACTGGCCCACCAAAAACAGCAGAAATTCCAGAAAAAGGGAGGCTTAAAAAAAAAACCTGGAGGCCCCGGCCCCTAACTGGCTGCAACCGAAACCCAACACCGAGTTGCATCCCGATTTCCGGATGGAGCATTATGCTGTGATTGATTTTTCTTGCAGGGCTTTCACCTGACAGATCTGGACTAAGGAATGTTATTCAACATGCTTGTCGAACAAAGTTAGTCGAGGTCACATGAACACATGAATGTTGGATGTCGCCAAGAGCGCTGTCATCTCAGACATACCGACTTGTGCATTCAGAGCACATGTATGTAATAGCATAATGATGATGATGAAGAAGAATCCTTGGCCACTGCGGGTACGCTGTGTTCATACATACAGTACAACACGCTCGAGCCCCATGTCTCACAAATGACTGACTAGTACACCTAGCACACCAGACACCCGGGTCGAGGCTCAAGACATGAATGGACTTGTTTCTGAGAATCGCTGCGCGAGAAGTCACGAGTTGGCGAGTCAATTGGTAGGTAGATCTACGAATTGAGTATCAAATTGGAGTGGCTACCGAGTACGTATGGAGTGCCGGTCCGCGACTAACATGTTCGAGATGCTGTTCGACATGGACGGAAACCCCCTTTCTGATCGTTAGATCTCCATCCACCAACTCAACTTGGGTCAGCCATGGCGCCTGGGGCACACCAAGTTGGCGTCCCCACACCCTGGTCTCACCGGTACATGTGTATGGGGTAATTTTGGAGTCAACCGGGAGGACTTCACGGCCATTACACACGCGGGTCGCACCATGCAACGCGCCACGACTAATGGTGGCTTGGGTATTGGCTGGGGTGGTGGATGTTTTTTTTCCTTTTTTTTTCCTTTTTGTCTTCCACTCTCTTTCCCCTTGTTCTCCACGCACGGTTAGCCATTAAAGCCATTTCCGACTTTTCCTGGGGTCTCGGCTTGTGGCCTAGTTGCATAATCGTCTGTCCAGCTGTGTTTATGTACATACAACTCTGTTTCCTCACCATTCGCTTCGCAACATCTATAAGACGGCTCAGCCCTTCTGCCATTGAACGATATCAGACTCGTCAACCACTGTCCCACCCCAGGATCTTGACTGCTTCCGCTTGCGCTTCCGCCTCCAGTTCCGCCTCCGGTTCCGTCCCCGGTTCATCCCCACTTCTTTAGCTCTTTGCGCTGGTCTCAAATCCAAGACATTATCTCCTTCATTCCCGCGACTGTTTGTTTTCTCTTTTAGATCTGCTGGAAACCGGCAGTATCGCTATAGCAGCTCCAGTCTCGTCAACTCAACTTCGTTCCTACTACGCCAGCATTGAAAACAGTCCGGACGAGAATAGAGGTGTCAAGCTCTTCGTCATACAAGAAGAAACAAAAGGACAGGATAGGAGAGGGAGAGACGAAGAGACAGAGAAGAAGGAAGTATTACTCATGAACAAAATGAACCTCGACGATCAGCGTCGAGCATCCATGCACCGTGGCAACATGGATACAGACCTCGTCAACGAGGCTGCGGCTGCCACGCATGCAGAGCGCAACATGGGACTCATCAAGTCCTTCAAGCTCTACAAAAAGGCCTGTCTTTGGTCCGTTTTCCTGTCGACATGCCTCATCATGGAAGGATTCGACTTGGTTCTTCTGAGCACTCTTTTCGCGTACCCTCCTTTCCAGAAGAAATTTGGCGTTCAACAGCCCGACGGCACCTATGAGCTCACGGCTGCTTGGCAATCAGGTCTCAACAACGCAACGCTCTCGGGTCAAATAATTGGTCTCTTCGTCGTCGGATACATTGCCGATCGGTTCGGCTATCGTAAGACGCTCATGGGTGCCCTGACCGGCTGCGCGGCCTTCATCTTCATCCCTTTCTTTGCCGAGAGTTTGCCACAACTCCTTGCTGGGCAGATCCTTCTCGGCCTGCCGTGGGGCGTCTTCCAGACCCTGACCACCACGTACGCTTCCGAGGTATGCCCTACACATCTCCGGGCCTACCTCACGACATATGTCAACCTCTGCTGGGTCATGGGCCAACTGATCGCCTCCGGCATTCTGCGAGCCATGTTGACTCGCACGGACGAATGGGGCTACAAGATTCCCTTTGCTCTGCAGTGGATATGGCCCGTTCCCCTCATCATCGGCATCTACCTTGCGCCCGAGTCGCCCTGGTGGCTTGTCCGCCGCGGCCGCATCGAAGACGCCAAAAAGTCGCTGGAACGCTTGACGACGCGCAACACGGGCGTGGAGTTCCGACCCGACGAAACCATTTCCATGATGGTCCACACCAACGAGATGGAGAAGGAGCTCACCGCGGGCACCTCGTACCGCGACCTCTTCAGGGGCAGCGTCAACACTCGCCGGACCGAAATTGTGTGCATGACGTGGATGATCCAGACCCTGTGTGGAGCCACCTTCATGGGCTACTCGACCATGTTCTACCAGCAGGCGGGAATGGCCGTGGAGAACTCGTTCAACATGTCACTGGCGCAGTATGCCCTCGGCGCCGTGGGCACCATCAGTTCGTGGTTTCTCATGAGCCACTTTGGTCGTCGAACGCTGTATCTCGGCGGCCAGACCTTTATGTGCGTCCTGCTCCTGGCCATTGGCTGTACCTCCTTCGCCGGACGATCCAATGCCGGCGCCCAATGGGCCATTGGCTCCATGCTCCTGGTCTATACCTTCACCTACGATGCCACCGTCGGCCCCGTCTGCTATTCCCTCGTCGCCGAACTGACCTCGACCCGCCTCCGCACCAAGTCCGTCATCCTCGCGCGCAATGCGTACAACATTGTCGGCATCATCACCAACGTCATCACCCCGCGCATGCTCAACCCAAGTGCCTGGAACTGGGGCGCCAAGGCCGGCTTCTTCTGGGCCGGCACCTGCCTCATCTGTGCCATATGGACGTATTTCCGCCTACCGGAACCCAAGGGCCGTACGTATGGCGAGCTCGATATGCTATTCGAGAACAAGGTCAGCGCCCGCAAATTCAAGTCCACCCGTCTTGATCGCATTGGCGCCCAACCCGACAACTCGTCCGAGAAGGAAAAGTTTGAAGAGCACGTCATGGTCGAACGCGTCGGCAGCGACTAGGCTGTAGAAGAGGGGCGATTTTACGTGTGCTGTTTTTCTTAGGAATGCCGGGGCGTTTTCGGATGTAACGTGGTGTAATGACTTGGGAGTTTTGTCGCGATTTGTCCAGCGTTGTACTTTTTTTTTTAATCACTGTCTATTCTGTTCTTTCATGATAAACGAGATCAATTTGGGTGTTATCTTTTCTTTTTTTCAAAGTGGGGAGATGGGCTAGGGGGAATTATACCGGTTGGTTTATTCGGCACAGGATAGATGCTCATGGTGCTAACCAATTGCATAAATTGCATAAAGTCAACGTAAAGTCCAAGAACCGTCAACAGGTCTAATGTCTTGTATCTGCCGAGTGTGCATCATCGTGAGGTGAAAGGGGGTGACAGGATGTTGCCCGGATATAACGCTGATTGATGTAATGTGATGACATTTTTTGTGCATATGAAAAAGGTACCATGTCCACTATTTGTCACGTATCGTATAAATTGAGATTATTCATTCCTATACAAGTCCAGACAATAAAAGCTCAAACTATTACAAGTCCATACAAAGCCAACGTAATCGCCCCTGTACAACAAAGAACGCTATCTCAGTGCTGCGCGAAGAGGCCCTGCGTGCACCAAGGCCTCCTTACATCGTCCTGCTCGAAAGCGGACTACGGTCCTTACGGCTGGGCAGTCACTTCCGAGAAAGTCACTTGGGAGCGCTCTCCCTTGACGAACGTTTATCATGACGGGCATAACTCGAGTAGTCCGTCCGCATGTCGGGCGAGGATCCCTGCATACCTTCTGGGCATGTCGGGCGAGGATCTCTGCATCCCTGCTGGGCATGTTTTCGACAGGGAAAGCTCGGGATTCTCCTTACGGGGGTTGTACTATTGCGGGACGTTGAGGTGGAGACTTATCGAGGGGGGATTCTGGGGGGGTTCCTTGAGAAAATGACGCTCCTTGGGAGAAAAGGAGGCAAAAAAAAAAAGAAAAACACAATCGACGATATCATGGCGAGAACTCATAGAAGCATGTCATAGTGTTGATAACCGCCCTCTATCGATAATATATTGCCTCAGAAATCTGAGACATGGACCGCGTGCCGAGTAATTTGTCTTGGAAGGAGGGACAGACGAGTCGTGGTGACACCGAGTATCATTTGACAATGTATGCTTGTCTACCTATCTATCCAATGTCGGATGCGAATACGATTGTGAATGCCATGCGAACTGCGAATAATCTGCTCCATGATTCAGAAAACCCTGCATGAAAAATAAAATAGCCCAACATGATGAAAAGGGATGGAAAAGGATAAGAAAAAAGACTATACACCGCTTAAAAGAAATCGAGTCTAGTGAGAGAAACAAGACCAAAGGAAGTAAGGATAGCATAAATCAAAGGAAAAAAAAATCAAAATCAAATAACAGAAGGGGCCCGTCATGGTCCGTTTGTCAAATCGCCCGCAGTGCTTGTCTCGCGTCTATGAGCCCGCACCCACATGTCCGTCTGCAGAAAGACACCACAGCTGATGGATTTCCAGGGCCGAGTGGGATCTGTTATGCAAAAGTCGAATCGTCGCAGGAGCTGCGTAGATGATGGTTGTTAGTTTTTTTGAGGGACGGATTCGTTTTGTGTTTTCTGATGACAATCACCACAGCCTCACCAAAAAATAAAAAAAACACACAAGTACAGGAACAAAGCTTACCTCCACCAGCGTCTTATTCAGCTCAATCTGCGCCACATTTTTCCCCAAGCACGACCACTTGCCCGCACTAAAGAGTAGATCCCACGTCGAGTCCATCTCGGCCCTCCTCTCCGCCCCCGCCTCCAACCACCTCTCCGGGCGGAACTCGTCGGCATCCGCCCCCCAGACGGCCCGGGACCGGAACACGCCCCACATGCTCAAAGAGATGCGCGTGCCGGGCGGAAAAGAGACACCGTTCCAGTTGTCGCCGTCGCGGGGTACTTCCTTGGACATGGCGCCCGCGGCGGGCGGGTGCATTCGCAGCCCTTCCTTGATGACGGCCTGGAGGTATGTCATTCTTCGGAGCTCGGCATACGAGGCTACGGGGCGGGTCAGTTCGGCGGTATCGATTTCGTGCTGGACTTTGGCGAGCACGCGTGGGTTGGTTATGATGTAGAGCATGGTGGAGCGGATGGCTGTGGCGATGGTGTCGGAGCCGGCGATGCTGTTGTCGCTGGTGTTAGTAGACTGCTGGCGTCTGTGAAGCAATTGGACTCGACGTACATGGAGGCTGCTATCTCGGATTCTGCTTGTTCTTGCGTCAGCCCCCGCGCGACAAAAGACCCAAGCATATCTTTGCTCGTCTTCTTCTCGGGTCCGAATCGCTCGGACACCACTCTCTTGGCGATTCTACACATCAGAAACAAACAGACTCGTTAGCTTGAGTTCAGAACGATGCGTCTTGGGCAAAAGAATAGGAAAAAAAAAGAGAGAGAGAGACTGACCCCATAATGCGGCCGACACCGAGCACATCATGCTCGCTTGGCACCAGCGGCCTAAACAGCGGCAGTCCCAGAAGCGGAATGATCCAAGACAAAACGGTAGACACAATCAGCGTCGGCACAAACCTCTCCATGGCGCCCAGGTAGCCGTGCACGTCGGCATCGGCAGCCAGATCGCCAAACGACTCGCCGAATAAGAGCTCCGTCACCACATCCACGGCCATGTACTGCACTTTGCGGCCGAGGTCCAGGATTTTCTTCGCCGACACGTATGAATCAATGAGACTGATGAGATTCATGACGCCCGCGTCGATTTTCGGTTCCAGATTCTCCACGTCTTTGCCCGAGTACTACTCGTTGATTTCTCATGTCAGCTGCTTTACATAAAAGAATAAAGGAAAACAGAAAGGGAGAAAACAAGAAAAGAGAAGAGGGTGTAGACGGCTGGGAAAACGTACGCCGGCTGCCATTCTGGACCGCATAATGGCATGAGTGGCATCGTCTCTCATGGAGACAATGTTGTTCTTTTGGGGCTCGAAACGCATGCCATTATACCATGCTGAGCGGGTATACTGGGAACGGACCGAGAGCATGCGCCGGATGAGTCCAATGTCGCATGTGACGATGTCATTAGGGCTGATTCGAGCTATCTGGCCTGTACGAAGGAAATGTGAGCATATTTTCTTTACACACACACACATGTATATATACATATACAGGAGTACTGCTATTGACGCCATTGCCGACTCAGGTCAAACACATATATTGCAGACATAACGAGGTTTGACGCAAACATGACAAACCTGACAATACGTACCGTACTTCTCGCAAACCTGATACAGTTCCAGATGTGATTGGCCGCTCAGAGTGGCCCTGATGAACCACCATTTGGAGAAGCCAGCGCTCCGCGGGCCGGGAATGTGACTCAGCCGCTTATACTGACGGTAGAGCGATACGGCGAACCATGCCGCGATGGCGGGCATAGCAAGCAGGACGTAGAGTTGCATATGGGATAGAAGCATATTGGGCGATTGTGTTTCTATGTGTCTGTGATCCTGACAGGAGGTGATGTCGAGGGGAGGGAAAAGATGAAGAAGAATAGGGATATGCAGTTAAGTAAGTGAAAACTATCCAATTGCTCCCTGTAAGAATAATAATGATGATAATAACAAATGAATAAATAAGAGACAAATAAGAGAGAAATGTTGTTCTTCTCGGTGTTGTGATTAGAGTTGCTAATGACTTGAAATGAAGTTGTAGAGTTAATTGGCACAGAAAAGAAAAAAGGACAAAGCCTCTACGTCTACCTTTTATATAACCCATGACAAGGCTTCAGATGAATTGTCGTCGTCTATGACTCCCAAGTCAAAGAGGGCTTACACACGAACAGCCTCTTCTTGTTCTGTGGGGTGTGAATATTTTAGTCTACGAGAGTCTGACAACATGCTTCTTTGGCCGGTGAGGTAAGCCTCTCCATCAGCCTGTTGATCAGCGAAGGGGGGGCGTCGTTCGCGCCGAAGATGGGGGGAGGGGTTGTCGAGGAGTGGCGCATCGGAGAAAATACTAAAATACCTAGTAGTTTTTCTTTTTCGTTCTTTTATTTCCTATTTTGGTTCTTCTTACCCCCCGGTCATGGCGGAGCAGAATAGAAAGTGTACATGGAAAAGGTTGTGACTCTTCTTTTGATGTGCAACTGGGGGGTTTCTTTGCGGTCACAGGTGGGGGAGAGGCAAAATTGGCTTGGCCCGCCATGCATACCTCGGTCAAGGATATATGGAAAGGATTAAACCCAAAAAGGGGGGAGAACCGAGAAAAAGAAAGTAAAAGAAGAATAACATGTCCATATCTAGTGAAAAAGAAGAGAAAGATACCGAGAAAAAGAAAAAAAAAGGTAAAATACAATAAACTTTTAGCCGTTGAATTGTCGTGCACCATGTTTTGGTTGCAAAGGTGGTTTGATTATTGGATCAAAAGGATCTGGTATGTATTTCCATGGGCAGGCAACCTTGCGGCTGGAGCCTGAAAAAAAAAAGGACCTCATGCAGGCTCAAGTAAATGCATGTCCATACATGTGTATGTATGATCCAGGGCTCAGGGACTCTGTCCCAAAATGGCAAAAAGATGAGGCCACGGACCGGGGGGGGGGGAAGGGGGGAGTGGATTATTCGACGACTTGATGGAAGGGATTTTCCGACGCCCATTGCATCACAGAAGCCGTGGTACTTCAATGTTGCCAGTGGTGTGTAACGCTATTTCCTGGGGGGCAAAGTCAAGAATAGAAAGCGAGAGAAGCCTTGCCTCTGACTGGAATCGGTCCAGTAAAATGGTGAGGCTGTGGTCAGGACGCAGCTGACGTAAAGGAAAAATGGAAAAAATGGAAAAGAAAAGGAAAAGGGAAAGAAAGGCAGACAAATCAGATGAGACGGCATAGATGACAAAGTACACCTTGCAGAACTGACGACGACCCGGCGTCGAAACCGAGTTGCTTCGCCTCCCTTTCTCCACAAAACAGAAGAAAAAGAAAAAGAACGATGGAACAAAGCCACGATGAAACTGCGCAGCCTATTCGGGCAATTCTTCAGTACAGGAACCCCTGCATGGTGGAGATCCGATATGCACACTTTATGTGTGTCCACGTATGCATGTAATGCCCATGTGGCCCAGAGGTTGGGAACGCATCACATCAATTGATGCAACACTGCGTGATGGTGCAAATATGTATGCATGTACACACATACACGCAGCCCCGTACTTGGACGTGCCGTGATGGAGAAGCAGAAGAGGTGATGGAAGAAAAATAGAAGGACAGCAAAAAGAAAAGAAAAAAAAAAGAGAAAGAAAGAAAGAACAAAAGAACGTCTGAAATGACGAACGGCATCCCGCTCGGGTTCTCGTAATGTTCGTTCAGGCCTTCTTTTCTCACATCTGTACATATGCATGTATGTGACTGTGTCACTAGCTTGTTGCCTGATGATTGGGGGCCGAAGATGGGGATTGGGCTGGATTGGATCCGACTAGATTGAATCGAAAGCGACAGTCAAGACGAACGACCAGATCAGGTCAGATGGCTTTGCTGGGCAGGCAGCCTTGCGCCATGGCCTCGAATATTGACCGCGGGCCCTCAGATTCTGGCTTCTGGCTCGCTCCTGGATTGCTGGACGATGGTGCCTGTCTATGCCTGAGCCTCGCTCTCATGGTTCAATATTTGGTTCCAGACTGGTCTTCTGATGCCGCGACTGCGCCAAAGGGAGAGACCGATGCTGATGGCTGATGGCTGATGGCTGATGGCTGATGACTGATGACTGATGACCGATGACCGATGACATCTGAGAGGGGAAAAGGAAAAGGAAAAGGAAAAGGAAAAAGAAAAAGAAAAAGAAACCCGGGACCCGCTTTTCCACCTTCTTGATCTCTGACGAGGCTCAATCGTGGCGCTCGCAAGCCTCGCAGTTCGTGGCTGAGGCATTTTCCAGTTTCTTCGCCTCGCCTCGTCTCGTCTCGTCCCGTGCCCGTCTCCGTCTTCGGCTTCGGTCGATCTGTTGTTGCAATCTTCTTACATGCCCGTGGTCTGAGTGTCGAGTCGAGTCTCTCGGGACAGGCCTAGGCCTCTCAGATGAAGCCCTTAGACGAGTGTCCCTTTTTGGTACTACTTTCATTGACGTCACGAGACGGGCACTGCCGGGGAGAGGAAAGAGGAAAGAAGGGAGGGGGGGCGTGGAATCGGAGGCGCAACCACGAGTTCGCAACACCATCCATCATTGGTATCACGACTCACCCAGCATTGGCTCTCCAACAAGATTGCAGTGAAGGAAATGGCCCCCACCACGGAGTCGCCACGTGTCGATTTTTATTACTTTTTTTTTTTTTAAGAAAAAATAAAAAGTTCATCAGAAAAGCAGCCAGGCACTACAGATACATACATATGTACAATACCAAAAGATGGATGCATGCATGCATGGATACGTGCATATGCCTGCGTAAGAGTGCAGACTCGAGACGCCCCAAATTGTAAAAAGACCCAAAAAAAAACAAGATTAAAATCCTCCCGGCTTCCCGACCCGACCGACCGACCGACCGACCAACCTGATCGACTCACTGCTGCCAGGGCGGGCACAGATTGAACAAGAAAGTCCACGTGGTCGACGTCCACAAAACTGTCATCAACGGCCTGTGCACATCCAGTAAAAAGGTCCGCTTGTCGAAAGGAGTCATTTTTGTGCACACACAGAGGTGGGGGGGCCGTCGGTAAAAATAAAAATAAAAATAAAAATGGACGGCGAGGCGTAATGGGTTGGGCAGGGGGGAAGTTCTGCCGGGATCCCCAACATGGACCTGACCTGAGATGGGGGCACTGACACTGACACTGACACTGAAACTGGATTGACGCTCTGCTACTCGCTGAAATGCCCCGTCTTGCTGGAGAAACGTGGTGTTCTCGGGGCCCTTGCATGTCATGTCATGTCGCTGTTACCGTGTATGATGGAGTCGAACATGGATGGATTGGATTGCACTGACGCGAGGGCGCCTAATCTAGACCCCACGGTGAATGTGTCTCTCTGCCTCTTTCCCTTTTCCCCATCTCCCTTCCCATCTCCGCCCCTCCAGCTGGGATACTCACGTTGTGGTTCCACAGGCCTGTGACAAATATAGAGTCAATCGCACCTCGGAACAAAACTCGTTCTCGTTCCACATACATACACATCTACTTGATGTGTGAAGCCCGTACAAGCCCGTGCCTGTCGCGTTTTCTTTGCCTCGTTATTCATACATATATATATAGATATACATATGCATGTATATATATATATGCATGTCTTGGCCCCCCAAACGCCCACCAGAAAATGGTTCGGATCAAGCTGGGATGTATATGCATACACATCCCATTGTACATGTGTACATACATACATATGTATATATATAAAAAACACCAATCGCAGTTCACATGGGCGCCGGATTCGGTTGGTCGCCGACCTCGCGACAAGCGCCCTGTGTTTGCCCGGACAAAAGGCGTCAAGCAAGTCGATTGGATAGTTGCGCGCGCGCAGCACAAGGTACGGTCAGCTTTCTTCTTTTTTAGCCATGGTTTTCGTGTGTGCGGCGCGTGTCGGGGGCTCAGTCGATTGGATTGACTGGTCCCGGGGCGCTTATCGGGCCTGCGGCTGCTGCTGGATATGCACCATCATCACCATCGTCGTCGTCACCACCACCATCATCATCATCCTCACCACCATCTTCATCATCCTCACTACCATCATCATCCTCTCACCACCACTTGCTTTTCATTAGCTCAGGGGCCAAGCGCGGCGGGTGTGCATCTCTAGAGCCCTCGAGGTGCTTGTCCCGGGACCGAGTCTCGAGAGTCGGCGTCGAGACCAGGCACATCGTAATCCGGGCATCCTGACATCAATCATGATTTGCCTCGTGTCTGATGCGTCTGGCCTGCGTGGTCTTGGCCCGAGTCTGGGGCTGGGGCTGGGGCTGGGGCTGAGAGGGGGGTGTTGGTTCCTGCAGCTCAGGCGTTCATCTTCATGTTTCATGGGGCCAGCTGCTGCGCTGTGTGCTGCCTGCCTGCGTGCCGTGTGCTGCGCTGCGCTGTGCTGCCTGCCGGCCGGTGGGAGCATTCCGCGTCCACGTCAAACGTCTGATCCCGTTCGACATGGATGGAGTCATCGACGTAGGGCTGACCACGAGGAAGGATGACCAAGACGATGGAAGAAGAGCCTGCGATAACCTAGATAGTTTATTCATCATCATCATCATCATCAACAACAACACCATCACTAATAACTATATTGCCAAGGTAGCAGAAAAAATAAATAGAATATTCAATAGCATCCGCGTCTTCAATAGCATCTGCGTATTCAATGGCATCCGAATTCTTTTCTTTTCTTTTCTTTGTATTCCATCTTCCCCTTCCAACCCCCCTTTCTTCATCAACCAAATTAGCCCACGTTCTGGCCCCCTCAAAAAAAAAAAAACCGCCCGCCCACACACGCGTGCTCGTGCTTACCTACAAAGCCTCGCCCATCAAAGTCGTGAGCCTTCGAGACCGAGCCATCATCTCAAGGTGGCAAACCATAGTAGCACTTGCATTGTTGAACCAGGAAAAAGAAAGAAAAAAAAAATAAAAAAAAGAAAAAGATAAACGACCGCATGCCTGTTTGACCTAGAAGATCATGGAACCCCCCCTTTTTTTTTCTTACGTAATTGTTCCTTGTGTAAATGCTTTTGGATTACATTTATGCAAAATCACATCGTTTATCGAGGCGTGTAAATGTACACATATGGACTCAACTCTCATTATATCCGTCCCTGTGCAAATAGGACGGCAACGAGTCGAAAAACCTCAAAGCTACATCGTCATTGCGATAAGACGATATACCATCCTCAATGATTTTTTTTCTTGCTTCATTTTTTTTTTCCGTCGTCGAGTCATGGGTTTACAAATCTGAGAGAAATCGCCCAAATAAATCTACGCTACAGAGATGGGGTTGTAAAAGAATTAGCTACGTGTCTAAGACTGCATTAATCTCGCCTTTTTCCACATGTGTTTTTTTTTGATCGGCGGCAACGACTTCTTCGCCGGTCCGTCTTCGTCCTTGTCTCGGTGCTTTGAACAAATACTAGGTATCTCACATCATAACTATTTATATGTATATGCATATTGTACGTGCAGTCATCGTGTGTTTTCCTTGTACTGCTCCCGCATTGATTCTCTTATTCTTGTCCTCACTCTCCTTTCAGGGTACACGGGAAGCAGTCTCTCCTCTTCTTCAGCAAGAACCTATGACAAGCACGACAGTTAAATTCTGGACAAACACGGAGGGGACAAGAGTGGTAACAAAAGCAGGAGCAAACACGTCAACGATGCTCTTCTATTGCGGCCAACGAACAACGATGAAGAATGTAGTCCATCGCCAGAGGAAACATGTTTGAGCGAATGTGAGAATCTCCCTCCATTGCAGGGAACCTCTGTAAATCGACCCCCTGTATATTATACGATAAATTGCATATGCGCAGATTCTTCGCACTTACTTGAACATCTTTCTGTGATTCTTTTTTAAAGACCAGGGCGCTAGCGAGAGGGGTAAAGAAAGCATCGTGGCCAGCTACGACCTCCACGGTTGCCGTGAGGCATAATATAGCCATGCAAGAGGCTGCCTCTTTGAGCCTGGTAACCAAGCAACAAAAGAAAAGGGATAAGAAGAAAAAGGGATAATATGAGCAAAGGATAAGATTCATCACAAACTGCATCCTGTCATATGAATATGCCTGCAAGACTTGCCGTCAAAAAGCCAGGGTGCGATCCGCCGCCACAGCGATGGAACAAACGAGCAACCCATACGGCTGGCGATGCTGCGTCACAACTCCCAGTATCGATCGACCTTTGACTTCTGAATCTAAAGAAGCCGTACACGGCGAGAGATCTTTGTGTCGCAGTGCAGCCAGACTATCTCTCAAGTAACCGCAATAGGCACACTTTTTGACTGTGCCTATTCTGCCATGTTATCGGAAAAGGAGAAAAAATAACCCGCGCAAACTGTACACGAGCTATGCTGACTTGTCCTGCTGGAATAAAGACTCGGCGGTGCGACTGAGAGATGCGAGTTAAGGACGGCCAGGCGCGGCAGGCCAAAAATAAGTACATGGCGTCAACAGCCAACCAGACTTGACCGAACCAGATATGATACACCAACTGTACATGCTTTCAGATGCAGTTGGACGAATAGAGCAAGCAGTCCGACTTGACACAGTTGAGAGCGCCGCACGCGCCTGTTGTCCGGGTCATTTACTGTCCACATGAGACATCAGATCTGCCCAGTGCACAGTACAGTGCTGGGCCGTCGGATGATCTGCCGAGATCGTCGCATCGCTTTTCAAGGTTCAGGTTCAATGTCCAATAAATGCCAACTTCGATTGTCCAAGTTTCCCTGCGGCCGAAAAGAAGGAGAGGCACAGGGCGGGATGTTGGACGCGGCGGTCGAGGAAGACAAGGCAAGACAAGACATGGGTCTTCCGGATGGCCGGCTCCTATACATTGAATGTCGCAAGGAGAGAGAAGTCGGGCTCTTGGTTGAGGGTTTTCTGGGGTTGGAGAAGATGCCATGTTGACTTGACTTGACTTGACTTGACTTGGGAAGGAGAGGAAGGAGCCGTGACTCCGTGGTTGGACGGAGGTGTGGGGTCCTCTCCCATCTTCCATGGCCATCTTCCACGTCCCATCGTCCCCGTCCCACCTCCAATCCGTCCCACCTCCAATTCCCATGTCGTATCTCGCCTATGAACCGATCCTCCATCATCCCTCCTATGCGGAGTCTGGATATAGAACAAAAAGTTCCGACGCTTGGCGAAAAAAGAAAACAAAAGCCCCGACTCGACTTGCATCGCCATGAAGATGCCCCGGTTTTTCGTCGGTTCAAAATTGGGCCTTGGCCGACCGACGAGGCGCCGCAGTGGCGAGCGATGAGCGGCGAGCGACGAGGAAGTACCATGTTGGGGATAGAAATGGATATTCGATCATCGGGGCGATTTGTTAACGGACGGCTCGCACCGGATTGTGCAGAAATCAAATTCATCATTAACTTCACGAAGATGACTTGGTTTGGTCAACCCGAGGCGGTCGGTCCGCCGCTGGGTCCGCGCCGCAACCGCGCAACTCGGCAATTGATGACCAGGCATGATATTGATCACAGGCGCTACCAAAGGTCTTAGTATCGGCATATAAGTGCCCAAATACCTACCCAGGTATTAATGTAGCAGTTGTCCCAGGACTTGGGTAGATACCCAAGTCCTGTGACAACTACCGGGGTATCTACATGTAGCCTCTGAGGTAAACGCAGAGCAGGTAGCAGAGATAGATGTTTTGTGTTCATATGCACAAGTAAGGACATGATTACATGAATACATATGACGGGCGACACAAACAGTCACCTACACATGTTACTGCCATGGACATGATCCGCATGCAAACGCATGCCCGCCTGGACTTGGCCCGCCCGTGAAGATTTCATCAAGTAGGACACTTCAACATTTGGAACCTTTATTCTCGACCTGCTTTTGACTTGGCTTGGTCTGGCTTGGCTAGTAGGTACTTGGGTCGATGGATGAAAAAGAACAGTGCATCGAGTCTGGTCATCACCATCAGCTCCGCTCGTTCAACAAAGATGCCAATGCTGACTTGAATCTTCGCTTCGTGTCTGGTCGGTCTGACCTCTGATCTGTGTGGTCCCCATTTCTTGGCCCGACTCGCGCGATTCGTTCAGTCTTCGTTCAGCCAGGCGTCCCCGCTTTTCCATTCACTCCTGCAGAATCCGTGCCAGCTCCATTTATTTTTCCTTGCCTCAACCTGCATTGCATTGCATTCATCCAAGCTTGCAGCACCAGCAGCGGCACCAGCAGACCAGACTTAAACAACGGCATGTTGATTTGTTAATCAGCTTGGAGCAAAAGTTTCGCGCTCCATGGAAATCTTTTTCAGCAGGCAGCCAGGCATCCGTGCTCATTCTCGAGCTTTTCCAGGGGAGAAGAAAAAAAACCGTCTTGACGTCTGGGGGGAGGGCTTTTTTCTTCTTTTTATCGGCATAGCTTTGCTCGACCGGGCTTGAACGATCTCCTTTCTGGAGTTTGATTGATTCTTGCCAGCCCGTCTCATCTTTCAACGTTGAAGCATCAAAGCCTCATGTCTGCGAAAAAGTCTAGAATCTAGCCTAGCGCGTCGTCATCGTCGTCGTCGTCGTCATCGTCATCTCTGCCGTCGTCGCATTGTCGTCCCTCGTCGCCTCGTCGTCGATACCACGCGGGGTCAAAGCAGCACAAGGCTGGGCGAAGAGGCTGACGAGAGGAAAAGGGACTGCAGCATCAAAGGGAGCAAAGGACCGCTGTATGAGACTCCAAGGCCAGTCGAGACTCGACAAATCCCCCCAATTTCAGATTTCGAAAATTGAAGCCTGCACAACCAGCCAACCAACCAACCAACCAACCATCAACGGCCCTGTCGCAGCCGTAAGTCCGTCACGCGGCGGCACAAGCTTGAACCTTGGATCTCTCAACTCTCACCTTTCACCACACACGACAAACTGACCAGACCGGAATCGATTTGCTTGCTTGCTTTTGCTCAATCTATTCAATCCATCTCAACAACTGCAGCCGAGGCACTGCAGCAAGACATTGCACCGCACCGCGACGCACCGCACCTTGCTCACCTCTCTGACCTCACTCACCTCACTCACCTCACTCACCACACTCACCACACTCACCACACTCACCACACTCACCACACTCACCACACTCACCACACTCACCACACTCACCACACTCACCACACTCACCACACTCA
>SRPZ01000286.1:0-2500 GCA_018360255.1 Claviceps maximensis
CCGCGCCCGCATCGCCCTCCGGCGCCAGCGAGGCATCTCCGCGCCGGTGCCGCACCGCGTGCCCACCACGAACATCCCCATTGCCAATGCCGTCCCGGCCGTCACGCCGACGACGACTCCAATCCCAGCACTGGCAGCGCCGGCAGCAGCATCGGCGGCCTCCAAAAAGGCGCACCGCCACACCGTCTACTACTCCAACGGCCCGCAGAGAAGTGCCGCCGCCCCCTCCGCACCCGCCACCGGGACCGCCACCGGGACCGCCGTGTGGGTCCCCGCGGCGCCGGCCAACGAATCGCCAAAGAGGCAGACCAAGACGCTGGGCCGTCGTCTGTCCGAGTACTTTAGACCGCCCATGGCAGACGCCATTCAGGGACGCGTGTGCCTCTCGCATTGATCCGTCCATGTATCCGATTTTCTTTTCTTTTCTCGCTTTCTTAGTCCTCGACTTAACGAGAGAAAGAAACCGTCGATTTTTACCTTTTAGATTGCGCTTAGATTGTAGCGAAGATGGACTTTCTTTTTTCATATATACTTTTTTTGGTCTTACTTTTTTATTCTTTCATCTATATAGTCCAAATATAAACGTCATCAGCGGGGTAAAGATGGGGCAACGAACATAGATCAGACCGGTAGCTAGAAACCGATTCATGGCGTCAAAGTCCAGTCCCTCATTTTTTCCGATTCTCCCCAACATACTACCCATGTTCTCATGGAGTGGATTCACACTCGCTGCTTCTTCCGTAGCTGCATGATATACTTTTTGGCGACAAAAGTAGCTTGATAGCTAAATCACGGTTCAAGTTTTTGGCTGCTTTTTTTACGAATCCGGTTTTCTCATTTCCTTTCGCCCACCCTTTCTTTTGCTCATTCCTTTGTTTTTTTTTCTCATCCTACTTTCTTTTGATAAGGTTCAATAATTTAAAGATGGGACGAGCCAGAGTACCATCTGTGTTTACGCACAAAATGTGCATCCCCGCATAATCCACGCGTCATGTCCAATCCATGCTTTTTGGCCGTCGTCAATCCAGTGTCCTTCTTCTAACGCGACTATTTCCTCCGTAGACCGAAAAAGGCAAGTGCACATGTTTAGCAATTCAAGAAAGAAATACATAACTTGGGTATAAAAAAAACATCATGTTAAGCATACATATTTCATTCATTCCACGCAAGTAGTGCCTTTCCAATTCGTCGGCTACGCTACACCAGGCAAGACTCAAATAACACAAAATCGCGACGAGTACCATTCCCCCATTCCCCCTGCAAGAGACGCAATGTATACACATCCATAAAGCTACATAATGGCGGTGAATTGGCATTATCAAAGCATTGTAGAGTCCATTATCCAACGAAAGAAAAGAAAAGAAAAGAAAAAGTCTTGTCTCACTGGCGGGTTCAGTTGAGTGGATCCGTCGCTTCTCGTCGCTGCAAGATACCAGAAACCATGTGCGCCGGGTTCCCTAAAAAGGAAAAGGAGGAAAACAAAGTGCACGAAGAATGAATACATAAACGAAAGAAAAATAGAATAATTAAAGGGGTGGGGGGACAATGGCTTCAATGGGGCGTTGAATTTTGTCTTGAATCTGGACAAGTTTGTCTGTCCATGCTTGAAATCTCGTCATCATCTAGCCTTCCTCTGTCCGTGTGAGACGTGCCATGGTCTGACAAGTCCACGATTCTTGAAACTCGTTGTATCTGACATCCATCTGTCGATTCCTGAAACTCGTATCCCCTCGCACCCATCTGTCGATTCTTGAAACTTCATGCTCGCACCCATCGTCGATTCCTAAAACTTCATGCTCGCACCCATCGTCGATTCCTAAAACTTCATGCTCGCACCCATCGTCGATTCACGAAACGTCACGCTCGCACCCACAAGTCAATGCTTCAAAACCCGTCACAACCAAGCTACTCCATCCGCCACCGCCCCGATCCTCGCATAACCAAGCCTGTGCCCCTGTGCTCGTGCCCTCACCCCAAGATACCACACAAACCGCACCGTGGCCAAGAACCCCCCACCCCAGAAGTGAAACCGACAGAGGGCCGGAAAGGGGTGCCCAAGCCCAACATGTCCTCATTGAGTCCTTGGGCTAACGCGCCAAGGGGATGCGTTCCAACAAAGACGCAGGATTCAGTGAGGAGTATGCGCGGGATCAAACCAGACGCAAGGGCGAAAGAAAAAGAGGAAAACCCGAAATGAGGGAAGAGGAAAGATGGAAGAGAAAAGAAAAGATGGAAGAGGAAGGAGGGCACTTGGTTTCATTAGGCGCACTCCCCCCTCCTTTTTTTCCCCCGCGACTATTAATCCCTGAGTTTGTGTGTTTCAAACAATTTGATACATACGTATCTGTATGTGCATGGACACGCATGCACGCATGCACACACGCACGCACGCACATGGCATTGACACCCCGCATCTGAAGCATGTCCGGCTAAAACAAAAAAAAAGATGGGAAAAGAAACAATAAATCCAAAGAGCGCACTAGGCCTCCATGACACGTGT
>SRPZ01000286.1:5000-36298 GCA_018360255.1 Claviceps maximensis
TGGCATTGGAGGTGGGCGGGAGGGAAGCCTGCAAGCTGCGCACGGCATTGGTGGCCAGACCAGACGCCATGCATGCAGAGTCGATGCAATGGCCGCGCGAGAGCGAGCACCAGAGCAGAGCAGAGCAGAGCAGACTGCGCTGCGCTGCGCCCTGCTGACGTTCGGACTCGTCAACAAAGGAGGACTGGAGCTGACGGGCCGCCTCTGCTGGCTGCAACACGCATGGTTACGCGGTGAGGTCGCGACGCGGAGCAGGCTGGGACAGCCCAGCCCAGCCCAGCCCAGCCCAGCCTGCATGGGCACTCACCAACATGGATGAGGTGGATGGGGCCACATGGCCGGGCTGACGTAAGGATGTGGAGCGTCGATTGACCAACCAACGACGGGCTGTCTCACGCACCCACTCAGTGCTGCTGAGAGTCGCCTGGCCGGGAGTCTCGGGGGCTGGGCCTCAGGAGTGGCACCCCGATATTCCAGTCTTGCCCAGACTGCCTGCTGACGCCAGATCGGACGCAACGCCAAGGACAAACAACGATAACAACGGAAAAAGAGAAGAAAAAAAGAAAAAAAAAAAGAAGAAAAAAAGAAGAGCAAAAATTCCCCGGAATACCTTCCGTAGCCCAACATGCCCAACACCACCATAACGATGCTCGTGCCGCTAACACAACCAACAAAAAAAAAAGGGGCGGAATCCCGTCCGCACCAGAAAAACCACATTTATCCAAACCTCCTCGACTTGCGGTTGTGCCCGCCGGCCCCACCTCTATTGGTTTCTTTCTTTCTTTCTTTCTTTCTTTTCTTCCTTTTTTCTTTTTTTTCTTTTTTTTTGGTGTGCCAAAACTCCCACTGGAATGGTATGCGCGGTGATAAAAATCTGGGCAAATAATTCCGCAAACGAGGCCCTCTCAACACCAACAAAACGCGTCGTCACGTGATCGTGGACATTTGTGGTGGCCCCTCGCGAGACAGAGTACCCGGGAGGGGCATGTACCATCACCGAAATACAAGTTACATGTGGCAGCAAGTAAGTAACTGGCCATGTGGTCAATTTGTTGATTTCGTGCATGTGTGAATTTGATGTCCCCTATACGGGTATCACAGCCGTATGACATCCATCCCATACGTGTTGCTCCCAGTGCCTGGTGTCAACCGCAAGTGGCTGCCTCATCCACATTGTATGTTCCATTTTCCGCATACCCATACACACCACCGTCGAGAATCACATCCTCGTTATTTTCCAAGTCGTCTTGTACTCGCCTCCAGCCCGTCCTGCGCTCTTGACGGCTCCTCGCACCGCCGACGTCCTTTTCCTTTTCCTTGCCCTTTGCTGCAAAAACGGGTCGCATGAGCGAGCCCAGCAATGGATTGCTGCTGAAAGCTCCTCCTTCCCCTCTTTGATGCGGCTCCGTCGTATTTCCTGATGTGTCCCCGAGTGGTACCCCCTGATCATTGTCGCTATAAATATCCTCTTCAGGCGTAACTGGTCTTTCCACCGCCGCCATTTTTCGGACGACCTTGCCTCCCACGAGGTCGATACTGACAACCTGTCGTCGCTTTTCGTAGTCGGGCTGCGCATTCCATTCCATCTCGCGCATGAGCTTCAACTGGCGTTTGAGCTCCTTGGCGCGCTCTTCTGGGCTGGCCCACATGCTCCCCAACCCGGTCATTGCGCCACTGACGTCGAAGTCGGCGGCTTCGTCGCGTACCGTTGTCCGTTTTGCATTCTGGGCCTGGAAATTCAACAGCTTGTCGCGATGTTCCCGGGCCTTGACAGCCGCCTCGGCAAGAGGCCCGCTGTCAGAACCATCTGCGCCGGATCGCGGCTGTGTAAACGGGGCAGGCTTCTTGGAGACCTCGGCTCTGCGATGTGTGGACGCGTTGACTGCCATCTTCTCCCGCCCTCGCTCATCCTTTAGTTCTCTAACCATGGCCTGAACCTCGTCGGAACTCAGTAGGGGCGATCCGCAGAAAGTGCAAGGCCCCAGGCCCTCCTTCATACAAACGACCTTGCCGCATGACAGACAATTCGGTGCTGCTCCTTGCAGCGGGTGTCTGGTGGCAACGCAGTTGCACTTTTTCCTCTTCCCACCATCCAACGCAGGGTTTGTTGTAATTTCCAGCGCACGGATGGCCGCATCTAGATCTGCAAGAGCCGTGGACTGTCCTGCCATGGGCGTGCCCCCAGCTATGGATACTTTGGTGGTGCTGCTTGTGCTTGTGCTTGTGCCTGCTTTTGGCGTCGGCGCCCTCGAGCCCGGGTTCGACTGGGGCTTGTTGGCCTTGGCCCTGGACGGCAGGTCTGATATCAAGAAACCGGCCGACGACGTATGCTGCTTTGGTCGAGATTGCGCGTTAGTCGGCGTCGCTGATCTGGACACATGACTGCTGCCCGGTGCGCTGACGCGTGGCGACACGTACTCGGAGTCATCGTCTTTTTTGCTGTATGCTTTGCTGGCTGGCCCAGAGTACTCTTGCAGCTGTCTGGCTTGCGGTACGTGAATCTCTCCTTTCTTCTTCTTCGGACCTCGTTTTGGCCTGGGCACCGCTTCGATGGCCGCCGCAGTTGAGGCCGACTGATCAACAGCTGAGGACAAGGGTTGTGAGCCAGACGGGGCCTTTCTGTGCGAGTTGAACGACGCGATAAAGTCCACTGCTAGAGGTGAATCGCCGAGCAGGTTGCTAAAATGCTCAGCGGCGTCCGGTTTTGAGAGGGTCGACGCATACTGAAGCATCTGCTGGAGGTCCTCCTCGGGGAGGGGGAAGAGCTGGAAGAGTTGAGCAAGAGACATTGGGGGATTGAAGTTGCGGCAAAGCGTATATGCAAAAGGATGTTGCAGTTGGGAAGACAAGGACAATCTTGGTTGGTCTACACTTGATGCCGCCTCATGACGACGTGTGAATCGCCCTGGTCTGGTCGATGAGTCGACGTCAGTGGTCACTGCTAGTGGTCAGTGGCGGGGAACCGACTGGAACCTCACCTCATTCCATGACGGGAGTCGGAGATTTCTCCAAGACAGGCCAGCTACCCTAGGGTTCGCGGGCCGGGTCCATGTCCACGGGAGAGAAGGGCAAAATTCGATTCCAACCACCAATGCGTTGTGCGACATATTCAACTCTGGTGCTATGCCAGTGCAGTTGAATCACGTATTTTACATCAGCGGCCATTGATGAACCGCCGTCAAAGTTGCAGGTTGGAAAGCCGGTCAGTACCTGCTGACTGACCACCCCGTCTGCTGCCGTGCAAGCTCCATTGTCGTCACCCGAGAAACGCCGAGCTATACCCGGCCGGAAACAATCGCACCTCTCACCTCTGCTTCCCTCCCTCCCTTCCTGGCTGGCGGGTCGACACTTTTTTTCTCGCCTGCTCTCCTCCACCCCGACGTCTTCGCGAACCAAACCACGCAGTTTCCTCCCCCATTTTTCTTGCCTCTTTCCTGCATCATCGCATCTCGTCATTTGCACAATCCAATCGCAGTCATCATGTTGGCCTCCAGAATCCAGCGCAGGGCTTTCTCCGCCTCTGCCCGCAATGTGAGTATTGAGTCTATGATCGTCCAACTAGGCCAGCATGGCATTTTGACACGAACCTGAGGGTGAGGGTGTCGCTGTTACGCATTCCAACACTTTTTTTTGCTAACATGAGCCGTCCTCGTCATAGCTTCACAAGGTTGCTATCCTTGGTGCCGCCGGTGGCATTGGTCAGCCTCTGTCTTTGCTCATGAAAATCAACACCAAGGTTACCGAGCTTGCCTTGTACGATGTCCGTGGCGCAGCTGGTACGTTTGAGCAATTCCGGTCGAAAAAGCAAAATAAGATTATTGTTTTCTTAAACAGAAAAGTTCCAGCTATCTGTGAATTTGCTGCGCCAATTTTGCTACTCGCTGAGCCCACTGGCGCCGAATACATGGTGAAGAACATGAGAGCTAATCGTGAAATCTTCTCCCCCGACCACAGGTGTCGCTGCTGACTTGTCGCACATCAACACCAAGGCCACTGTCGTCGGCCACGAGTACTCTCCCAGTGGCCTCGCTGCTTGCGTCAAGGACGCTCAGATTGTCCTCATCCCTGCCGGTGTTCCCCGAAAGCCCGGCATGACCCGTGACGATCTGTTCAACACCAATGCTTCAATCGTCCGTGATCTTGCCAAGGCTGTTGCCGAGTCCGCCCCCGAGGCCAAGGTTCTCATCATCTCCAACCCCGTCAACTCCACCGTCCCCATCTGCGCTGAGGTCTTCAAGGCCCGTGGCGTTTACAACCCCAAGACCCTTTTCGGTGTCACTACTCTGGACGTCGTTCGCGCCAGCCGATTCGTTTCCGAGGCCATGAATACCCTACCCAAGGAGGAGAGAATCACTGTCGTCGGTGGCCACTCTGGTGTTACCATTGTCCCTCTTTTCAGCCAGAGCAAACATCCCGAACTGAGCTCTGATGCCGAGCTCATCAAGCGCGTCCAGTTTGGCGGCGATGAGGTTGTCAAGGCCAAGGACGGTGCCGGTTCCGCCACTCTCTCCATGGCCATGGCTGCTTCCCGCATGGCTAACTCTCTTCTCCGTGCTTTCAGTGAGAAGAGGGTCTTTGTCGAGCCTGCTTTTGTCGACTCTCCTCTGTACAAGGACCGTGGTGTTGACTTCTTCTCCAGCAAGATTGAGCTCGGCCCCAACGGTGTCGAGAAGATCCTGCCCGTTGGCACGATTGACACCAACGAGGAGGCCCTCCTCGAGGCCTGCCTGACTGACCTCAAGAAGGACATTGAGAAGGGTGTTGCTTTCGTTGCCGAGAACCCTGGTAACTAAAACCACAACTTCTTCAACCCAACATGCCTTGTTTTATCATCGAACAAGCAGAAAGGAAGATGAGTCAAGGTATTCAAAGAAGAATGATGTACAAAACGACAAAGGAAGAAGAAAATAAATACGGCGGATCTGAGACTTGTATGAGAAGAGCTTGCTCAACGTAGTCCTTGGTTGCATAATGTAGAGATATGGCCAAACAAAATGAAAAAAAGGGAAAGACGATGCGAGATGTTTTTCTTTTGTCTTTTTTTTAAACCCCAATTCTTCGTTTTACAATATATCCAAAAAGGTCGAAGAAAAAAATAGGCCATAGACTATAATCCAATCAAGTCTCTTGTAAAATACGGAATCTATTTACATTGCAGCCCACGACTGATTGCAGCCCACGACTGATTTTCCACACTGCGGCATCTTGCTACACGAGCTGCCGACTATAACGCAGCGTTTCCCAGTCTCGGCCATCAACTATTTTCCGATCCCCAGTAAAAGGACAAGAAAAAAAGGAAAGTACGAGGAGAGAAGAAAGTCAATGTGATGGACAACTATGTCTTATGTATGCAACTGCTTCTATTATAGGGTCGACCACGTTATCTCATCCTGTTTCTTTTCATATCCATAGCCATCCCCACGTCTATTCATGGTGGACTTTTCTTTCTTTTTTTACAGCACGTGCGACGTGTGTGAGATTGAAATGAGGGGAAGAAAATGGAGAGAGGAAAGCCGACGTTCTATCGATCCCTTTTGAGGGTTTTTTTGGGGGGAAGAAAGAATGATAAAATACCCCTCCATTCTATCAAACCCAGAATTGGTCGTTCGATACTTTCCCTTCCTTACAAATTTCCTGGCTCAACCCCCGGTAGCTAGTTGTGGATTAAAAAAAAAACACCCTACTGAGCGCGACGACCAGATCGCCATTCCTCAAGCTTTCTCCTCCGCTCAGCAACCTGGCGCTCAAACTGCTCTACTTTTTCTAGTCTCTTGCGCTCTTCCTCCGCCGCTTTCTTCTCTGCCTGAACTTTTCGGCGGGCATTCTCCCTCGCGAGCTGCTCGGGACGCCTGACCGCAATGTCACGGGCTTGGTAGTCGCTGAAGAGTACCTTGAGGCCCTTTTCGATGACGAAGCAGATGATGTAGTCGAGGGCCATGCAGATGGCCATCTTCATCTTGAATTCCTCGGTGAATTTGACGAGTTTCATGCCCTCGTTGACCTCGGGAACCAGTTCCAGGGCGCACACAAAGGCCAGACCGGAAACGCCGACGATACCGTAGAACATGGCCTTGTTCTCGGACAGAGATTCCCGGAAGGGTCGGCCTTGGTAGTTGATGGCAAATGTGGAGACTTGTTGGATGAGCTGGAGGAGGTAAATGGCTGAGTTGAGCAGCGAGGGCTCAAACTCGGCTTCAAGATCCACGATACCGGATCGACTATATGATGACAAAGAGAAGCATTGTTAACATCCGGGTTATTTTCTTTTGTCTTTTTCTGTCACTTCTTCTCCCCTTTTATTTGCAAAAAAGGGACGGGAATGAATAAAAACTTACGGTTCAATCTTCTCAGACAGACGGGCGACGTAGATCAACGTGACAATGTGAACAGCAAATTGTCCAAGAATAGAGCCGATAATGTATACGTTGAAGATGTTGGGTTGAGGCCGCTCCTTGCTCAAACCTTCGACAACCTTGGCACGGGAAATGCTCAGGAAGCAAACAGACATGAGCATACCGCTAATGGTATACTGTGTGTCGCCAAACTTGATGCCTTCGAGGTAAAGAACGGAAAGAGAGTAGGCACTGATCAGGCAGTTTAGGGCGAGAATCTTGTACATCTGGATAGTAGCGACCAGAGTACAGCGCCCTTGACGGATAATGTTGGGAATGGCGATGACGTCTCGCAGCTTGGATGTGAAAGGGGCAGCCACAGAAGCATCACCCAGTTTCAGAGTAGGAGGCTCGTCATCACCAAGCTCGGCCTCGAGCATGCCATTCGCGAGCTTGTCCGCAAGACCAGCTGCCTTCTTCTGAACTTCGGCCTGTCGATTGTTTCCCGAGTTGACAATACTTTGAGCACCAGGCGATACAATGGTCTCGGTAGGGTGGCCCTGTGCCTGGATATACTCTTCTGTGGTCATGTTCTTGTTCTTGGCCTCGCGTTCAGCGGCCTTTATGTAGTTGGGATTGGTGGGACCGGGGGGATACAGATGAGCAATCATGACAGGAACCGGCGGGGAGGGCTGGTTGAATCGCTTCATCAAATCGCATTGCTTTTGGTACATTTCCTTCATTTTGGTGTTTCTGGAGTGTTCAGCAATGCGAGTTAGGTCTTCCTTGGTTCCGTTGAGCAGGGCAACACCGATATGTGCCTGCTTGAGAGCGCCGACGTCGTTTGTGCCATCGCCTGCCATGAGAGTGTAGTAGCCCATGTCTTTGAGGCCCAGCAAGATATCCTCTTTTTGCTTGGGCGAAACTCGAGCGTATACCCAAGTGTGACGCAACAAAGAATTCCATCCAGCTTGGTCCTTGAATTGAGCAAGAGCATATCCAGTGACACAGAGATCCTTCGTACTTAGAATTTGAGGGTCAATGGGCTTGGTGGGATCCACGGGAATGCTAATTTTATCATCCACGCTCTTCCAGATCAGCTTCTTTCCACCAACATTATCCTCAGGTGCGTCCAAGATCAATACATCTCGGTCGACAATCTCAACTTGACGAGCAACATGCACGGCGGTCAGAGGGTTGTCGCCAGTAATCATGACCACACGATGGCTGCTCTCATTCAACATCTGAACGGCCTCCTTGGCATCTTCCTTCAGTGGACAATGAAGAACCAGAAAGCCAGCAAAAATAAGATCAGCCTCCACTTTCTCACGCTTCAAATCGTTTATTTTGCCGGATCCGAGCTCAGAATCGACAGTCAACTGCTTGTAAGCCAGAGCCAGGACACGAGACCCTTTGCGAGTGAAGTACTTGAACGTCTCCTCATAATCAGCCGGAACATCAACAAGCATTTTCATAATCGTCTCGGGAGCACCTTTGACACCAACAAAGGTACCGCGAACTTTCTTTCCGGTTTTCGATACACCATTGACCATGGCAATAGAGCTCTGACGTTTGAGAGCCGATGAGAATTGGAACCGGCGCTTGATCTGAACGGTGCCTTGAGTGCCGCTATTCTTGTTCTTGCTGGCCAGAATGTCGTTGCGACCAAGTCCCCAGCCGAGGGAAGTGAGGGTGGCTTTTTCCATTGGATCACCGACGATGTCACCTTCATCCAGCTTAACCAACGCGTGGGCGGTGGCCAAGACAAGCTGAGTCTCGATAGAAGCGTCAGTGACTGCGACTATGGTGGAGTGAGCTCCGTCGGCTTCTTGCTTGTCCTTGATATCCGAGTCAGCCAGACCCAGCCCAGCAATACCTTCGACAACCAGGTCCTCGCCAGTCAGAGTACCGGTCTTGTCGAAGCAAGCGACATCAATGCGACCACCATATGGAATTCTAAACGGCTCTGTGCAGAAGATGGCTAGCTTGGAGAGTGCGGCCAGACTGGTATTGACGGCAAGACTCAGTTCCATGGGCAATTCCGGAGGCACAACACTGGTGACGATCAAGATACAGTCAAGAAGAAGCTTGGAGCGCTTGCGATCCTTTCGGACGCCCTCGTCCCAAACGTACCAAGAAGCAGCAACAGCAAAGATCAAGAGGAACAGGATGAAGAGAAGTGCCTCAAAGTTGTTCGCGGAAACACGTTCGGTAGAGTAGATCATGGTACGAACAAGACTACCCTGAGAGGTCTCAAAGCCTGTCTTTGTCACAATGGCCATGGCTCCATTATCTGGAGGCGGGGGAACTCCTGATAATAGCTTGGGCTTCTCCTGCTCTGAATTACCATGGGTGATTTGAAGAATCTTGGTTCCACCCCAAAGGAAGGAATTCTTGTCAAGACCTTCGGTATCGAGCACAACATCTGAAGGACGCAGTTGAATCGAATCCTTGAGAAGAGGTGTACTCTCTCCTGAGAGCATGGCTTCATTGACGATGGCGGTTCCCTCGACCAAAAGCATATCGCAAGCGACACCGCTATCTTCCTTGGTTCGTGCAGCTGACACCAGGTCGCCAGGAAGGAGATGATCCGTCTGAACCTCTGTCCATTTGCCGAGACGGAAAACCCAAATATCGTAAGGCTTAATGCTCATTCCGCGGAACTCGTTCAGTGTGCGCTGACGCTGCCAGACAACGGTGCTTTCAAAGGCGACCAGCATAAAGAGTGTAAAGAGCGAATAGTACCAGTATTCATCGAGAAGCCAGAGGCCGACACAGAAGATTTGAAAAACGAAGAATGGCGCTACGGCATGCTCTTTGAAGAGCTCGGTAAAAGTAGGAACAGGAATATCGAAAGTATTGGTGCCATAGTGCTGCTCGATTCGGGTTATTTCTGACTGCTTTTCCAGACCCCGCGAGGACTGGAAATGGCCGATAGTAGGTTTGGGCTCAACATCAATGTCGTACTGTAGGGCGGCGAAAGACTTTGTTTCCGGGTTATAGAGAAATCGGCGCTTCTGGAAGAGGAAGGACGTGTTGACTTTGCCGCCGGTCTGATGAATTTGCGCATTGATCAGCCGTTGTTGTTCTTTTTCTGTTCCTCTTTCTTTTTTCCTTCTTCAGAGGCGGCAAGGAGAGAGAGTAAAAGGGGACTAATAATGATTTGCTTATGCTTACCTTATCGCGCACAATTTTGCAAATCTCGCCGGTACCAGCGTTGACAATAGGAAGTATCTTGATCAGCTGGGCCTCGTCAACAGATTTCACCTTGGTCGCCGTAAAGCGTGCGTCGAGAGAAACACTCCAGTGAGTGCTGAGCCAGACGAGCGACTGCAGCGTGATGATGGTGCCACACCAGACAAAGGTCCATTCTGGCGCGCCAATGTGCTTCTCGTAGAGGTCGGGGCTGATGTAGTATCGCAAAAAGACGGGCCATATGATGGCAAACGGCCAGACATAGGCGCGGAAGAGAAGATGCAGCGGCCTCAGCAGCTCTGCCTCCTTGATCTGAGAGTTGTCGACCAGGAGCGCCATGATGCCGATGTACGAACAATGTTGAATGACGTTGCGGCAGTCGCGCAAATTCGTGGGGGGGGGGGGGTTCGATACGAGAAGCTCAATTAGGCCCTGGTCCGGAGAAAAGGGAGAAATGGCAACTGGTGCTCAAGAAGAAGAAGACTGATGCAGCGCAGCGGCAGCAGCAGCAACAGCAGCAACCAGCGTGAGCAATGAATGGAAAGGACCAGGCTGCGTGGCCGTTGTCATCGAAGGGAATGAAGGCATCTGCCAGAGAGGAAGAAGCGATTCGACGGGACTGGAAGCATTTGAGCCACATGCAGCTGTGGCTGTGCATTTGGCGTTTGGTGAACAAATTGAAGCTACCTGGCCTTCCACGTCTCCTGTGAGGCTGTGACTGTGGACCCCGAGCCCTACAGAGGCCAGCTACTGGCCAATGGCAGTCGTGTACACTCCCATGTCCGTTTCTGACACCTGGCACGGAGTGCTCACTCGATAGTCGTACCAGAACAGACGACTGGTGCAATGTGCGTGTCCGCGATTTCCAAGTTCAAAACTCAACGTATCGATGTTTCGTTCAAACTACCCGACTTGTCGTCTATGTTTCGAGACCTATCCACGGGCTTTTATTAGATATTCTCGCCTCCTGATTATCCCATCAATCTAGGAAACCATTGAATAAGCGTCATGGCCACCGAGATAGCCCAGCATCTTGCCACCCAGCGAAGGTCGCTGGCCGCTTAGCCCACTACACTGGAGAGTTTTCCACATGACAAAGCAAACAACGGGAACGTGTCATTTTTCAAAGGCATTGTCAAGATACGATCATGATGCCAGACGAGATGAGACAGCACTCAGTTGTCAGTAGGCTTTTGACATGCCTCCGCGCTTGCCTTGCCATAGACGGGCAATGAACGCGGCATTACGAGGCCTTGGAAGACCATAGGCGAAAACCAGTGAACTCGGCACTAGGATTTCCATGCGAAAATCAAGAAAGTCAGGGTCGAGAGACTTTTCTTCGAGCCGTCATTAGACACTATTTCCACTGGAAAGGTGGATTTATCGCCACCATATCGAGCGACGCTGGCAATACTCGTCAACGATCAAGATGAGCGGCGTCGAATCTATTTAGGGATCCGAATTTCCATTCATCAAGCCCAGATAGGATAGCGGTTTGACATACTTGCTAGAGTTGCATTAGTATCCTCGAGCCATTTATGGCGCAGCTATAAACAACCTGGGATAGCGAGCCGTGGAGGCCATGACCAAGACCAGTCAGAATCTCGGATTGATTCCATGGACACCATTTCGCAATATTTGTTCAAGCGCAACTGTTGCAAAGTATTGCAACGGCCAACCGTGCGATTTGCCTTGCAACGATATGTCTCAACAAAGGCGAATTACCTCCTCCTGTTTAGGAGCATCTTCGTGCACCTCTTCTTGGGCAAGCAAACCGCGATTAGAAGCCGAGAACCATGATCAGCCGTTCATTGCGTTCAGCGCCACCGGTGAGGTTAAACAATGGACGCGTTCAGAAGAAGACGTTGTGCGTGACCAAACAGATATGAGATCCATCATACCCATCGATATATTCTTGTTCAAAAATGACGAGAACATGCCGATCAAGAGGCCAATGGCAATCAGACCAGGTGAATGAGTTGGGTATTGCGATGACGATGTTCTTCCATGATTCCTCGGCTATTTCCCATGAATACTCGTGAAGGCATTTATAGTGTGATCTATAGTCATCCTCGATGATGACCGAATTGGGCTTTCAGAACATGATGTTGAGATGGCTGGGAGCATGATGAATGGTGATGAAAAATGAAGCTATTTACCTAAGTAACCTTGTCAAGGAATCGCGCGACACAGAAGATTGTGTATATTCGTGAACAGAGACAAGATACAGAATATTTCCCCGGGATTGAAAAGGCGCATTGCTGCAATTTAATGAGCATGGCGACGTGTAACAGAGGGAAATCTCCCAGCTTGCCTGAGTATCCGTGAGGAACAGATCGGAGGATACCGAGACGCTATCAATGAAATATTTGCAAGCAACTCTCATTCTCGCATGGAGGAGAAGAGCTACATCAGCGGAAGAAGCAGGCAATGCAGCTGGCCTGATGATCATGAACTACTCGACTCTCGTGTAGGCACCGATGACAGCCCAGAAGCCACTCTCGTTGTCGTTTTTGTGAATGACTGCCACGCGGCTTCGCTAGAAAACATTCGAACTAACGGCTGGTCTAAGTTTATATGGATAGTCAGCTGGTAGGAACTCAAATCTTCGTCATGCAGAGTCCAATCCTGGAGAGGATGAAGTGTTGATAATAGAAAGATGAGAACTACAAGGTATCAAGTTGGCGAACGAGTTTAAATTTTGGCTCTTTTTGGATCAACTACCATGGAATAAAACAGCCCTACCCATTAATAAGTCCTCGACCCATCCTGTTTGATCCTTCCACGCCAGTGCAGTGATAAAGACAGTCTCGTAGTGACATGGCCCGAATATATCCGGAAGAAGTCTATCTTGCGAGCCTTTGTGGTGCATCCTCGTGAACCTGATAATCAAAGATGAGGAATTCGTCGGAAAGAAAGCGATTGGGAGCAACATGACACGACCGGCCGCAAATTCGTAAACTGGACACTTCGTTTTATTTATCGGAACATGACTCAAGTATCACCGCTTCGAATTGCTCTACTGATCATTCTGTACAATGCGTTTAAGACATTCGTTGCAGAAATATAGAGCACTATTGTCGAGGAAGACATCTTGGAACATGTGCAAGAACGTGATGCTCGGAAACCTAGGGTAGGAGTTGAGGAGGAATGGATTTAGCCTTGCGTGGAGATGGCGGCGAGACGAATGACGAGTCCGCGTTTCTGGCGGCCCATTGGCTAGCTTTGTCTATATATTTTAGAAAAAGAAATTGGAAAGAAATACCTATATCGAGTGATAGTTCTCTGATAGATTGGATATTTTAAGTTTGTCGCTGTGTTAGAGAGACTTAAAAGGGATGTGTCCATCATGATTGCACACCTTCCATGCGAGATAGAGATTGCCTGATCCATGGACTACTCATGGACCACTGTCAAGTAAGTTGTGGAAGACTTCATTTTCCTCAAGACAGTAGTGTTTGAAATGAATAGAAGGAAGATTAAATAGATGTTATACAGTCCAAGAACCAATTTTCACGTCGTCCAGCATCAAACATAAGGCACCATTAGGCAGCGGGTTCTTGACACGTCATGAGCAAGTTGCGTCCATGAGTGACACCGATTTCAAAAGAGAGAATAGTGCCGTAAGTCATGTTTGAATCTATCCCATCAAATACAGAGCCATTTGGATGGAGGGGGGGCTTTATCTATTCATTTCTTTCAAATGCTAAGAGAGCATCCGAATTATAGAGCTTCAGACTACACATATCACCGCACAGCGAAGGGGTGTATTCTCATTCGGTGATGCAGGGCCACATTACAAAGCCAGCTGACTGGGGAATTGTTTGACTTTTGCTCTACATTATCCAGACATAAGTTCGCAAGCACAAGCGACTGATGGCCTTCAGCCAGCATGATTGCACGTAAGTGAAGAAAATCAGGATGAGTTAGCACAAAGCGAAGACCCAGGACTATAGCGGACAGCTGACTATTTATGCTCGGGTATCATGTTCTATATGTGATATAACAGTCTGATGGACCATCACTACCCTGCATCAGCTACCTCGCTCGTCGTTCGTTTTGCTATTTACCTTTAGTTTGATGTGATGACACGTCGCCATGCCACCCGAATACGCGGCCTCATCACATGAGCGAAAAAGAAACGTCATGTCATCTCGCATTCCAAAAAAAAATAAGGCAGGATAAAAAGTAAGAAGAAAAAAGAAAAGGGGGGGGGGGGGGGGGGTGAAAGCTCCAAGATGCCATCGTGTAGACCGTCGTGTAGAGCCGAGTTCTCACCTCTCGATAGTTGGGTGAATCGATATGGAAGCGAGTCTGTTTCGCGGTGCACAGAATCGTGGCCGCGACCTCGGATGAGATGGACGTCATAGTCATCCGTGAAGGCGAAAGAATGAGACTGAGAGAATAGCCGCGCACCGGGGGCAGCGAAACAGACAAACGGACGGGCAAAGAATTCTAAACAAGGAGATGATAATACTAGCGGCAGGTTTTAGGACCTCTGTCTGGGGATTCCACGCCACGTCATGGCCATCGGAAAGTAGCAATCATGGCAGGCATATAGCTAGATGAGGTAACCTAGACGCCTGTTCACATGGAGAAGCAGCCACCAGCGAGGGCCAATGATATCTCCATGACACTTTGCCCTTGCTACCAGCTATTATAAGAGACGAATGACGCTGTCCAAGGTGATGGATTCTATTTCGAAGGCGGCCAGACTGCATTGAGACTGACGCTGGCCAAGTGATGGATTCTATTTCGAAGGCGCTCAGACTGCATTGAGATTGACACCGAGCATTCGCTCGATGGGCCAAGGCAAGCGCACGAACTGCCACGCTACTGCGAATCTTCAAAGCTGCACAGGGACTCGTCTGATCATGCAAGACAACATGAGTCACGCCGGCTGGTGGTGGCGGAATTCGAAATGGAACTTGAACTTGGATGGACAAATGGTGTGTGTGCATGGCGCTTCCCCGCTTTGTCGCTTTCGCCAGACCGGACGATTACCTCGGACGATTACCTCGGACGATTACCTCGGACGAGATTACCTGACACATTGCGACTTTGCTTCGCCAACGCCCCCAATAAAAGACAACAAGACTGGGAAAATGCATTGCACTTCAAGCAAGGCTGGTCTATTCATCTCGTTCTACGGTAATAAACGCTCCCTTTCCAGCTCTCATGCTTCTAATGTGCCTCTCCACGGCCTTGGCTGTGTCGACAGCTTTCGTATGAGCCGTCCGGTCTGACGATATGGCCGCCGCACCCGGCTTCCAACCCACACATAGTCTCAATACCGCCACTTTGCCCCAAGAGCCAGACCAGTCAATAAAGTCGTGGCCGTCTTTGCGCTGCAAGGCCTCAAACCAAGGTGCACAACCTGTCAGGTCAAGGAATTCCAGTTTGTAGAAATGATTGCTGAGCATTCTCAGCACCAGTAGAGCCTCACTCCAATCATGATCGAGACCATGAGAATAAAGCGTTGCAAACGTTATCTTGTGGCCGTATGAAGAGGACACGGTCGAGCTCTTGGCTCTAGGTACAAGACACGGCTCCGGCCAATATGCTAGACTAAGATGCGTCACGTTTGGCAGCTTCGACGACAGCGTCAAGAGCTGCTTCCATGAGACGTCTCGTTTGCCTTGTGCATTCAAGGCCAGACACAGATGAGTCAAATTGGGGAGCAACAGACGTGGAGGGCTAGGGCTAATATCTGCTGCTTCCCATGAGTCTTGAAGCTCCCCCACGTCAGCATCAGCCTTGAAATGACTGAACAAAAGATGGCATATGTCTTTTAGTGTGAGAGACCTGCCGATAGATCCAGACAAGTCGAGACAAGTAACTTCAGAATTGGCACTGGCTTGGTTATCGAGCTCGTCAACTTTGTAATCACATTCGGGTGGGAGAAGAATGGTTCTCAGATCAATGAGCGAAATACCATCTTCGGACGAGAGACCAACATATCGAATGAGGGCAGACTTCAAATGGCTCGGTATGGAGTACAGATGATACTGGTTGTATACACGATGAATGTCCCAATCAACAGCCAGACTTTTGAGAGTAATGGCAATCAAACTCCCTGCATGTGGTAGTGGGGCACCAGGCAAGGCTGTGCTATCCAGGCTGGAGTAGTTGATGCGAAGAGAGCGCGACAGTGAATTCTCGACGTTGTCTAGAACTGAGTGCCGCAATACCCAGCTTCGGGGAGGTGCTGGGCCCGCGGGCAGTCTGCGGCCATCGATATCGAATCTCTGTCGGGCGGCTGGCCGACGGGGAGGTGGAGATGGATGTTCGGGTATTTGCAGAATCTCCCTGATGGCGGGAGGGACGCTTGGCGACGCTGTTGGGGGTGGTTGCGATGAAGTCAGGCTCCCTGCGGCAGAATGGCGGAGATTTGCCAGCAACTCATTGACACTCTTGGGTGGCTTCGCTGGTGGTGCGGGGAATATGTACGGCCAGCCGACGTCAGTTTACAGACGATTTACCAACGACGCTTCTCCGACCCAGTCGCTGCAAGGAGGAACAAACGAACCTGCGGGGGCAGACAATGAAGACGATGGGGACGAGGACGACGAGTAGAGCGAGGACGCCGGAAGAGAAGGCTTGAAAGTCTTGACGTGATTTCGCTTTTTAGGCATGCCCGGGCAAGTCAACACTGCTGCCACCTGTGTAGTATCCAGACAGAACGTAGCTTCATATCCATACGCGAAGAGCACGTGCGCAGGTGATGCAGGTGCAGACACAAACAGACTCGGCGGGCGGGCACGCGATGATGGAAGACGGATGATCCCAATGCTGAGTTACTCGACGATGGATCTTTTGGACGACTCGGCGACTTTGTCCTGAACAGAGGAAGAAGAGGAAAGAGAGGTGCGGAAGACCCACCAAAATCCGCACCTCACCTCTTCTCTCCTCTCTCCCTTGACTAACCTAACTACAACTGTCCAGCGCGTCATACCTGGTCTCCTTGTCTCCTTGTCTCCTCGTCTCCTTGCCTGGCGCTCATGTCGATGCTACCTTTATCATCGGACCTTCGAACTGACTTCTTTCCCTCCTGTTCAATGGCGCTGTCGCTGGCGGTCGCCGACTCGAAACCGTGACACCTTTACGCTCATGCCTGCTGACCGTCGACCTCCGCCGCCATGCTGGCCAAGTGCCTGCCTATTTTGTTTTCTTGAGTTTCTTGCGGGGCCGACCTCTTGAAGCATCCGGAATCTGTCGTATCCGAAGACGAGAATGCCGATTCATGAGAGAGTCGTGTGCCTTGTTGCCCTTAAAAATTGCTTTGTTGTGCTGGAAGATGATGGGCATCGGGCCTTTACCAATGTCAGGCCATTTTCTTTCCCCTCAAACAGCATCCAGATGACGCAGATTCCTGAGCGACCGGGTAGCACTCCCGGTGTCACCACGAAGCAAAGAGGGTTGTCTTGTGCTTCCGTCAGCGGAAGACGCAGACACCCTAGAATCGTGACTCTCACGTCGACGTTTCTGCTTCTGATTCGGACAAGGACATGCAAATAACCAGCATGCATCACAAGTTCTCCCATGCCCGTCGATTTCATTCTTGCGTGACTGACTCCGTGTGCTGACTTTCCACCCAATTCAGCAAAAGTGTGTGAAAAAAAAAATCAAAAAAAAAAAAAAAAAATCCTCAAGATTTCACCCCCGGCCTTGATATGGAGGCCTGAATGGTGTAGCCAAGCCCTAGGCTCAGCCTCGAACTGTTTGCCATACTAATGTGCAACGCGTGTCGCGTGCACAACATCCATCATTAAAGTGGCAGAATTTTGTCACTACATCCATGTCCGTTGCAAAGTCATGAATATCTCAAGAAGGACGAAGCGAAGCAAGACCGTCAGCTTCAACGGGAAGAGGACACGGTCCCACTGAATAATCTCATGTGGAAACTGCGCCAGTGCCTCAACAACGATCCGAAAGCCAAGAAGTCCGTCTAGCAATTTCAATGTCGCAATACTGATGCATGTTTTGAAACCCTCTACCGTGCAACCAAAGCCATGGCATAGCCGCCAGGAATATTGCATTCGGGTTCGTCTTCAAATATCTCATCTCGAGGCCCATTCGAGCTCGTCAAGCCGTTTCAGGGACAATATTGGTCTCTGATTTCGAGATACTTGCAGATCCTGAAATATACATGTCTTAAGACACTCACTTTTGACCTCGGTACCGGAAAAATAAATACCAGAAGCCGCTGATCTTTCGCATGAGCCTCCCATCGCTGAGAGTTTGAAAACCATCGAGAGAGCTCCTAAACGTCTGGCAGTTAAACGTGCCACTCTCACGGCATGTGGCCATCCCTGCTACCTCGTGTTAGCCCTGTCGCTCTCTGCGGCCGAGATGCAAGTTGCAATATGAAACACGAGCCATCTCAGTTCTGCCAAGCATATTTCGTCCGAAGACATGTTCGGCGCCTTCGTGGGAAGACTCGCCTACCGAAGGCTGAGTAACCGAAGGTGCCATCCAGGTACGCCGTCGAAGCGTACCCTTTAAGTTTGGGAACTCAAATCAACAAGTCCTCAGTCCTCGATGCTCACAGTATCGTCGGCTTGCATCTCGCGCTACATGGCAAGCAAAATAAGTCGTCCACTGATAGGCACTGAATGTGGACTGGGTGTTCATCTGACCTACTGCTCAATCTGCAAGACTTCTAAATTCGATTATGGCGAGAAGCACGCTGTCATAGACGTTGAGATCAGCATCCCTGTGCTGGGCTCGACGAGGATTCCGAGGCAAAAACTGGCGCAAAGAACGTCTCGACTTGGCATACCACTGCTGAACTTTATCTATCAAGTATTTGAGAACAGTTATCTTCACAAAAACATGCCAGGCGGCTCATCACAAAAGGCAGACCGAATAGTCTGTTCTCAAAAAGTAGCCGCGCACAATTTGGAACATGTCAAAGATCAAACTAGACCATCCGAGAATTGCGATTCGATCTTGGCGCTCGTTTTTCACAAAGTGAAACAATGCGGCCTTATCTTGGTCTTCCAAGGAGCGTGGACCGGTGAGTAGCCGCCGACGGCAGGACGGAGAGACATGACCATCTTGGCTTGGTGCGCAATGACTTTCATATGACCCGTCTATTATTGTTAGGTTGGCGAGCTTTGGCAAACCTCATGCTGTTGTGCCTGGGAAATCACACTGTACCAAGCTTCGTCAATGCACGACGCATCTTCTCTCCTCCAACTGCTGTAGATATCAGCCCCCTCCACTTTCTCAGCAATGACAACCTGACGCTAGGGCTTTGATAGAAAACCAAAGCAGATCTGATACACGCTTGCCTGAGTCCCGTGCCCGATCAACCCATCGAATATCATCTACCACGATCCCACAAGCAGATGGGCCAATCGACGACCACGCCGACATAATGTTGGCCACTATTGGCAGCCAGAAGTTACACCAGATAGTACATTATGTGGCGGCTTTCTCGGACTTGTATCTCTAAATCATCTAGAGGAGGTGAAGCTGATCTGCAACACGCCGTCAAGGCGGCCATAGTTTTTGGATCTCTCGAGTCGATACTGATGTTGAGCTAGAGATCGTTCATGTAAGGCATCGAGAGCCACGTCATAGAAACAGACTACTTCATCCCGTCGGGTGTGTCGATCTGATCGACTAACCTCGATCATGGTTTCGATTCATTTTTGGACTCCCTTAGATGGCTCTATCCATAGCCGCCGCCCCCCATGCTACTTGGATGCTCGCCACCAGGATTCCACCTCCTCGAATCTGGCAAATTAATGGGGTATAATTTGTGGGAATATCATCCGCGCATCTCCAAGAAGTCCTGTTGTGAGACTAGTCATCGTGTTACCATGACTGAGACGAGAGTGCTTTCAAGACCCTCTTTTGCATTCGCGTAGCCATACGGAAGGCCCGAAAGCATGACCTTTTGGGCTACTACTTGGCGACAGAAGGATCACGGCGCATTTTGAGAGCAGGATCCCTCTGACCTAGGACCTTGTTTTTTTCTTTGCTACACGCACTTTTGCTGCCAGCAAAAGAACTATATTGACTGTACTCGGGAGTCAGATGATGCATCTCTGACGTTGGAAATTCGAGACTTGCTGAGCTATTCTGTAGTCACGATTAGTTATGTTCCTATTCAATCGACAGTAAATGGGTGTGTGATGGCAGCATACCACGTTTCATGGCAGAATCTGAGGTGTATTCGCGCCGTACTGGACAGCTGCCACGACGTCGCCATAATGGTGGTGGCATTTCTGAGACCTGCAAGTACCCGTGTCGGCGACGCCTCTGGATCCAAGCCTAAGCAACCTCATCGCGGAAGGCCAGACGTCTGGAAAGCTGGGCTCAAAGCGTGTTTGATATTCGGCTGGCGGCATTGGCCTTCTATTGGATAAGAGTAATAGGCAAACAGGCAACCGGACCGAAAAGTCGGTAGACATAGACTCTGTCGTTCTGAGTCGTTCTGAGTCGTTCTGAGCCGTTCTGAGCCTTTATGGTTGCATGGTCGACCAAGTAGCTTGGGAGCAGGCCAGGCACCTGCTTTTCGAAGACTTGCCGCTGCCATGGCCTGTGGGTGAGTGGTAGTAGAGGGGAGCCGATTCTCGGCCCCGACTCAAAGCTCAAACATTGTCGTCGTTGGCGAGCAATTCACTTCTAGGCTACATGAATGGCGCCGGGCCTCTCTGAAGCAGAGTCGACGAGAATCGGCTTGTCAAGCAGAGCAGAGCAGAGCAGAGCAACTGCAGGTTGTAGCCAGTCTGCACAAGTGTAGTCGAGGGTATTGATGGTATTCCAAACGTCGTCTGGAACAAAGGAGTGGATGACTTGACCTAACAGGCCAAGCCACGTCAAGCTGGGGCATGGCCCGCAGCATTCTCCATGGCTCTTTCCGTTTCGCTTGAAGGCGGAGGCGGGAGGCGGGAGGCGGGAAGCAGCCCCTTGGTCTTTGCTTTGCATCTGCTGCCAGCTGCTTCACTTCATCTGGCTTTGCTTCTGGTTCGGGTTCTGGTTCTGGCTCCGGCTCCGGCTCTGGCTGTGGCTCTGGCTCTGGCTCTGTCTCTGGCTCTGGCTCTGCTCAAGATTTGGACTGGCAAAACATGTGCTGGATGGATGGATGTGTTAGCCGGGGTTCCCATCTGGTCAGCTCATGTCTTCGGCCTCCGTATTCATCATCTATCTGGTCGGCCCTCTTCTCAAAAGGGGACCAACGCTCGCAACCTGTCGATTGTTTGTTTCTTTTCAAACGTTCCTGTTCCGTCTCGCTACCTTTTTCTTCATTCTTCTGGCTCAAATATCGTTGTTCGTCCGATTTTATCCACGGACCAGTCTTCTTCTCACCCATTTTCCTGCTTCGTCATCTTCCCGCCGCACAGTAGCTCTTCCACAACAAACCTTTGATGTCAGTCATCTTCTAAACGTCGTACTACATTCCGCCCTCTCTACCTCTATCGGTGTGAATCACGAATACGAGTCCTTCTTAACAAACGATACACGCCAGCCACGTTGGCGAACGGTGCAATTTCACTGAGCACATTCGCTTTCGAACGACCTTATTTTGTACCTTTTTGGGCTCCGTCGCTACTCGGTACCTTTATTGCTACGCGGAATTATTTACCTGTCCAAACATACCAAAATCTAGCTGTTGCGCACCCTAATAGAGCTTTGGACCCTTTCGAGCCAAATCTCTACTTCAGATTGTCCTCAGAAAGTAGTAACGGCATATGATCCCTTCTATCAATGGTAGTAAGTCTTTCTTTCATCGTCGAGAAAGAAGTTGTTCCATTTGTTTGCAGTGCAAATGTTAGTCGGAGTTGATTCCTTTGACTAACAATCTACCTGGCAACTAGATCTTCGCAAACCAGCTAAATCAACCGAAATAGAAGAAGCAAAAGAGCAGAAGGTGGCAAAGAAATAGGAGGAAAAGGAGAAAGAATATAATCGGTCAAACGTGGATACCATAAATCTTACTTCATTATTTACTCCTGCTAGACTAGTGGTAGGGTAACAAGGAATACTCCTTCAGATCAGGAGAAACTACTTGCGAGCTTGGTCAGCAAGTCGCACACTGCCACGGAAAACGCATCGTCTTGGTTGCCGTCAAATCCAAGTAAGTTTTCTGTTTAAGCTTCTTTGTTTGCCATTCGTTCGACAAAATGACTTCGAGTACACACCATATGTGCTGACGGCTGTGTCACACCAGCCCGGAATATTATTTATCTCTTTTTCTTTTTTTTTCTTTTTTCTCCTTTTTTTCTTTCTTTTTTCTCTTTTTTCTTTTCTCTTTTTTTTATTTTATCTCTTTTTTTCTTCATCTTTTTTTTTTTGTACTATTTGTCACGGGCATGTATGTGATTAATGAATTTGAAAAAAAAAAGTTTTAATCTCGGCCCGCCACTTTTTGGAAACTTTCGAGAGAGCTCTGGAATTTTATAAATTTCCGAAACTCATGTTGATGGATATATAGGCGCACCGTCATATAAGATTCGTTCTCGGCGTTGCTTGGCGTTCGCACGACCTCGATATCTGTTTGAAATATCCATAACAACCGACAGGGCTGCTCTCTAATGCATCCTCAGTCGTCAAAGGTACGCCAATTCTCTTGAAGTAATATTCATTTGTGGCAGGCTGTCAGATGCCCTTTCCGGCTTTCTGTGGATGAAATGTGCTGGGATTTGAGGAAGGACGAGCTTTGTACGCCGAGGGAGGCTCAAGCATGCGTCGACGGCCAAGTGGTAATGGGATGTTGATTCAAAGTGCTTCCACTTCACCAAAAGGTATGTTCACCGAGTTCTAATCTCATTTCTCATCCCTGCAAAGACTGCTTCGATTGTACTACCGGGCCATGATACTATGGCGCCAGTCCAGTCCATTTCTTTTGACCCCTTCCCCCCCCCCCCCCCTCATTTTCCTTTTCCCTCTTCTAGCCGGCCGGCGTTGCCACGCCTGGAGGCATGGAGAAGACTGGATCAAGGTGTCCAAGGCATGCTCGACGCGCTGGCGGGATAAGCAAGTGAAAAATGGCATTCAGACGCCGGGTGGGTTTTGTGCAACGTCCGGCCCCCCCTAGTGATGCGTGGCGTCCGTTCCGACAAGTCTGCGTGATCCTTGCAAAGAGCTGCGCGCCTGGCTATGGTGCCTGGAGGTCTGACTCTTTCTGAGTGCTCTGAGTTCTCTGAGTATCCGGATGTACTGTCTAGCAGTTGTACGACGTGGTGTCGGGACCCTGTTGCATTGCGCTGCCTGGGCACATCCCACATCCACCATGCAGAGGCATCCCAAAAAGGAGCCCCCCGGTCACCGTGCCATTTCATGTCTTGCCTCTGAACACGCCTTGCTAACAAATCGGAAGCAGGTGGCCTTTCGCAGGTCTATCGGTGACGGCGTCTGAATCAGTTGCCCAGCCTGTGGCTGGTTGTGGTTGGCTCATGACAAGCCAACCAGTCGACGCCGTTTCTTCCCCTTCCACCGATCTTGGAGCGGGCAATTATGCGTAGGAGGAGACGAACTGACGTCCGTCTTGCTTGCAGAACGATTACAGCTCCTCGCCGCCGCCATGTGCGGAGCTTGACTACCTCGGTATACAGCCCCCAACAGCAGATTTGAGGTGGGTGCTCACTCCCATTCGCAGATGGTTCTCGTTGCATTCAAGGCAAGTGCCATGAGTGTCACCGTTTCCCTTGGACCTTGAATGCCTTTGCCCTTTCTTTCTTCAGTGTTATGGCCCTTTTCGGTTAAGTCTTAAGTTCTCCTTTGCCACGGGGCCGCTTTGCCACCACCCTGCTCCGAGCGGTGTCTAAGTCGTGTAAAGCTTTTGCTGCCGTCTCGCTGGCATTGGCAGCAACATAATCATTATCATTATCATCAACATCATCTTCAGAAGAAGCATCAGCAGCAGCTACGAACACAGAAAGAGTACACATCAACATCAACACCATCCTCTATTTGTTGCAGATAGTAGGCCTCTAGCCACCCCCCCCCCCCCCCCCCCCCCCCCCCCCCCCTTTCTCCCCTTCCCCTCCCCTTTTCCCCCTACCCTAATCTACCCTACCCGCCTCTTTCTCCTTGACTTCTCCTCTCCCTCCTGTTTTTCTCGCCCCGAGATGACAACAACAAGCATCTGCTTGTCTTGACTCCCTCCTCCCCTTCCCCTTGTCGTCGCTTGTCGTCGCTTGCATCTCTTGTGCCCTTTTGCGACTATCAAGGCACCGGGACGGCGTCGCGCCCTTCCGCATCCATCTGCTTGTCTCGTGCAACCTAGGCGTTGGCGGTATGACCTAGAATTCTGGTGGTACTTGAACACATCGTATCGCATGGAAAAGGCAGGACAGCATCTCTTGTGGTAGTCAACTCTATGCCGCATCCTGAATCTTTTGAGCTCTTCTTCAACTTGTTGCATCGTCGGCTCGCAGACTAACCAATGGATAGATACAATCAGGAAGGCGGCAACTCATCGCTCACGATAGATGCTCCTGAAGCCTCGCCTCTTTTGAGCCTCTTTCAGCCCAGCAACGACTTGCCATCGGGCTCTAGCTACACGCACGACTCCAACGGCTTCTATCCCCCCAGTGGGTCAATCTTCACTCCAGATGGCAGGTTGCGTCTGAGTTCCAAGTAGGTGCTCAAATCCTCGCCTTGACCACGGTACCGGTGCCGACCAACATGATTTTTTTCCACGCATCATGAGTCTTTCGAGACCGTCGAAGCGAATACCGTCGAATGCAGCGCCGGGCCCAGCCAAGTTTGGCAAACGCTGACCACTTCATAGTCCCAGTCCCTCTGCGGGCATGGCACATGTTCAACAACAGCTTCATAATCATCGTACCACGACGCTGCCGCATCTGGGCCCTCACATCAACTCTCGAGAGCAGTTTGGTCCCAGCTCAGTCGCGCCATTTCAAAGACGCGTCTCGGACCATTTCTCTCGAGCACCTCCGTTTCCCGTCTCGAGAAGACAACCGTTGACGGGCTACACACCTCCGGCCACGAGGATGGACTCGCACCAGTACGCTCACAGGGCCAGCCCAAACGAGGCTCCTCCTCTGTTGCCAATCGAAATGCTGGGCAGCTTGCAGCACATGGATCCCAGCATGACGCCCATCAAAGTCGACATCAACGGAACTATCGACAAGGGACCGTTTCTGTCCTCGGAACGAGAATGGACTTGCTACCGGAGGAACTACCTGGCGTGCGTCTGCTCCTTCTCTCTGAACCCCAATTATCCCGCCGTGCCGATTCAGTTCACACCAAACTCTCTCTCGGGCGCCAACGGGTCGCAAACTTATCAAGTCTACGGCTTCGCCATGTGCATATCGGCCGTGGTGGCAGACAACGAGCAACACAATATCGAGCTTGTCCAGCATACACCGAAAAGAGACAAGGGCCCCATCTCCAAGCCAAACAAGACAGCGCTGGCTCCCAAGACAAACTCGACGACGCATGGGGCCATGAGCATGTACGGAGATGGATCTGGCATGGCAGGCAGCACGCGACCTCTCTTTTCCGACGGATTCGGCGGCCAGCAGGGCGTCGGCCAGCAGCAGATGCCCACAGAACATACATTCGAGCGCATTCAATTCAAGCAGGCAACTCAAAACAACGGCAAGCGAAGAGCAGCGCAACAGTACTATCACCTGGTAGTGGAACTCTGGGCCGACGTGGGCACCCAGACCGCCGATCAGTTCGTCAAGGTGGCATATCGCAAATCGGCCAAGATGATTGTTCGCGGCCGATCACCGGGGCACTATCAAAATGAGAGACGCAACAGCCACGGAAATGGCACCAGTGGCGCCACTGGCAGCGGAGGATACAGGCCGATGGGACCAATGGGAGATTTCGGCAATGGCTCGGGCATGGCAGGAACTGGACTCGGCTACAGCTCAGGTTACGACAGTCGTGGCACCAGTTACAACAACGTTAGACATCAAGAGATGTCGCCGGACAGCATCTTCTCCTCCTCGAACGACGGAAAGCCCCCCGGCAAGGCCTACCAATACTACGCCGGATCGACGGCATACGAGAACCACGACCGCGTCGACATGTTTGGGAACAGAAACGGGCCGGACGTGCTGCAGTCGACCCTCACCAATGGCCGCAAGGTCAAATCCGACCTCGATTTCAACATGCTCCCTAGCCCCTTTGCCGGCGGAGCAGCAGCGCGGGCGGAGGATCATCATGTCCGGGACCGGTTTGACGGGCGTCACAGCTCTGGAGGCTTTTATCCGTCCATTGTGTCGCCAACTGGGCTTGGCGCGTTGTGATGACAACACATGGCGTATACGGCGCTAGCCCAGGTGGGTGGGAAGTGGGAGGAAAAGCAAGTGCTTGCCTGCCTGCCTGTCTGCCTGCTTGTTTGTTCATCGCGCTATCATCTCATCTTGACTGCTTTAGGCTTCTGGCCTGAGCATGTACCATTCATTACCTGCCGAGCTGAAAGGCCAAGGGCCAATAAAAAAAAACATCTCACTCGTCAACGACTTGTGAGGGCGACGCCGGCCTGGGCTCAAAGACTTGTTTTGGTGACAGGCAGGAAAAGAAAGAAGGAAAAAAAAAAATAAAAGAAACAAAAAAAAAAATCTCCTCCTGACACGCTGAGCAGGGAAGAGTCACAGAGAAGGGGATATTGTTCAGCAGCTACCTCAATTACTCGTTATGCGTTGATCTGCATGGCAGCTTTTCTCTCTCTCTCTCTCTTTTCCCCCCTCTTTTCTCTCTTCTTTTCTTAAAATCACGGCAATGTTGAGACAGGGAAGTTTGATTGGCATTTGAACGGGTCTGACAGTTTGATTTTTATTCGGCATTTGCTGGACACTGGGAAACCGAGACTTTACGTATGTATTTCGAGAGCGGCGGCGCGACGGCTTGATTCATCACACACCCGGGACGCTACATAATCACCTGCAGAATGAGTGGGGAAGACGGGTTGTTGTTTGCATCGGCTGTCGCAAGGCATGGATGACATGACCGTGTGGCAATCTGGTTGGTTAGCGCCATGGGCAGGGGTGTCAATGACAGCTAACTCGAGCCCGAGGAAGAAGATGGCAAGGGGAAGAGGGGGGCGAGGATGGAAAAGGAAGGAAAGAAGGGAGAGGAGGCAGAGGAGGAGGCCAGAGGAGGAGACCAGTGAAAGGACAAAGGAGAGGCCGCAGAAAGAGCCTGTGTGTGTCAGAAGAAGGAGTACGGAGTACTTGCAATATAATACATATAAAGGAAGACAGGAAGCTACAGCCAAGCGCAGGGCATGGCGGTGTAGGAGTCTGGAGAGTAAGTAGTGCTCTTGCTGTCCGAATGACACTCATCCCGCTCATCCCTGCGCGGCCAACATGCGAGAGGGCGAGAGGGCGAGGGGACAAGGGGACTCAGGGGACTCAGGGGAGCATGGGGAGCGCGAAAACGACAAGGGAGATGCGAGTTGGCAAACAAGCAGGTGAGGCCCAGGCCAAGTCCACTGTCGAGGCCTGGAGAACTCATCATGACCATGAGCAGACAAAGGAGAGACAAGTTAGTCGAGGAGTGGTTTCTGTACCTAGGATACCCCAGGTCTTTTTTTTTTTTTTCCTTTTTTTTTGTACGATTTCCTATCACTTTTTTTTCCATCTTATTATATCTCTGTTCATACTATTATATCCGTCTCGTCTTATCCCCTTTTCTGCTCTTGTGTATCATTTCTTGAGTACATATGTATGTGTTGCTACAAGATGAACACGATAGCCGTAGACGTCCTTAGTATGGTGCTTTGAGACCCGATAGGATCTGATGACGAGGGGAGGGAAGAGAAAAGACGGACGATAAGGACAGATTAGCGAGGAGAGACGGACGAATAGGATATTGGGAGAAGAGAGACACAGGTGCAGCAGACTTCGCAAGCCATGACCGCAGAGAAGGGTGGTTATGATCTGCTTTCGTCGTGCCATGGCTCCAGTCCAAGAGGACGGGGGTCGATGAGTCTGGCTCATGATGGTGAAGGATCAAGAGGCCAGACACAACCACAACCTGTACCACATTACAAGCGTGTACATATGGATGTACAGGCGCAAAAAAAAATTGTCTTTGCACTTGCGCTTGCGCTTGTAATTGCGCTTTGGGCTGCGGGTTGGTGGGTCTAGAGCAGGATAACGATACACTGCGGCTTGGTTCAATAATCCATCAATCGACTTGTGCTGTTTGTGCGTGATTGTGATGGCGCGAATCCGGGTGTCGTGACAAGGAGATATTGTACGCAGGTAGGATCTATGCACGTATGTACGGCCCGCTTCCCTACCTACATCATACATGCTGTATGGAGGTCTGTCTCTCTGTCATGGAAATGGGTCCAATGGCGAGCGGCAGACGGCCAGGAGCAAGTATGTGCCAATCGTTCTGAGGTGGTATGGGATGGATGGACGGATCGATGAGTGGCTGGATGGATGGACGGCTGAATGGCTGAATGATTGAATGATTGAAATGGGTTGGAGCGAGCGAGGGGCGATGGCTGGCTGCCGGGATCAGCAAAGATTCATTCAGTCTGATGTCCAGGATGGCATCGCAGGGTGGTAGGCAGGCAGTCAAAGTTTCCGGTCTGGCCCCCATTTCCAACAAGCTTACTCCGTCCCGCACTCGCACTACTTTTTTAGCCGCAGCCTTGTTGTTCTTCGTCTGGGCCAGCCCGAGTACTTCCCACGTTCATGCCGAGTTGTGGGCGACAAGCGTATTCTGTCTTGTCTTACATCCGTCCATTGTTTGATTTGAACCCTTTCGATTGTGATCTTTTTTGCCTTTTCTTTTTCGTCTTCTGGTTTTGTTTCTTGTTTTTTTTTCCTCTCTTCTTTTTCCTTGAATTTCGTGTAACCTGTGACAATGTACTTGGTGCTGGGAAGCTTCCCCTGACGCAGCAAACGGGGAGCGCTCGGGCCAATTCACAATCATGCGGGATGGAAAAATGGAAATCGTCATAATAAAAGTAATTTAAAAACAATAAAAAAAAGAAAAAAAAAAGACACCCGGAATGGACAATGCGGGCCACGGGGGCTTCGACCATCTTAGTCGTGGCCTCGAACACAGTCCAATCAAAGGCACAAGCAGCCGAGATGAGATGAGATGGACTTGAAAACAAAAAAAAAAAAAAAAAGGGGGGGGGGGGGGGGAGACAGCAGATACCCATGAGGTGGGTGAATAAGGGAAGGGGCCCTTGGCCGTCAATCTGTGACCATGTCACAACAGGCAGTAGCTGAGAAATACAGAAAATAGACAACGTGGGGCCCGAAGCGTGAGCCGATGCCTAAAGGCTGACTCGGCCGGCTGCGGAGAAATTGCCTTCTCAATCGAGTTTCGCAATGAGGGTTGGCGGGAACAAGACGCCCGTCGTGCCCAGGGTATGATGCTGTCGTGCCAACAGTTTGGGGTATCGTGTGTATGACAAGATGGCGCTTCCACAAAATTCGTCTTCTATAGCCGCTTGCACATGATATAACGATGTACGGCGTGCCTGAAGCCGTCAGAATGGCCTTGGACCAGGAGATTGCGCATTGCTCCGTCATCGACTCATGGACACGAGAAAAAAGGAGCTAGAGCCGAAGCAAGCAGCTCACTCGTGCCGTACCGGTGAGAAGAGGGGGGGAGGCTGGCTTGAATGGCTCCAAGGGTTTGATTGGCGCGAATGGCGCGAATGGCTCAAACGGCTCGAAACTGCTCCTTGTTAGTCATGCGCCAGCCACGGCCTGCTGGCTGGTTATGCAGGTCACTCCAGAAGCAGCCGGCATGGAAAGGGCTACAGTACATGTGCAGAGGCACAAAGTCCGAGCCAAGGCTTGCCAATGCCACTTCGTCTCGTAAATTGTCTGGCCAGCAGCAAGGACTGTTGTTTGTTGTTCATCTCTGGGGAGAGGCAGAGATGTGTCTGAGGCACTTCTTGACCGGGCGCTAGGGTGCCCAATCTTGTGTCATGGTTTGTCAGAGAGCGCAACCATCGTCCCGGAACGTACAGGTTGAGATGGGTCCACGGGATATGTCGCAGTGTGTCTACCAGAGTGCATTGTACAGACAGTATTCTTGTGTCAAGGTGGCTTGCACTGACGTGAGAGGGGCATCAGTCGGCACCGCAGGAGGTCCTGTCCAGTCCCCGAGCCGAGAGGTTGCAGGCGAGTAAAACAAAAAAAATTCAACGAAAAGATTCTGCTCTCCAAATGGTGTCAACATGACAGTGCTTGAGACCGAAAGATGAGAAGGACCAAACTAAAAAGTGTCAGCTACCTAGGCCGCAGGGTCTCCTTTAGGAATGAATGACCGCCCGTCTCTTGTTGTGAACTTGTGACAACAGCTGGCGGAAAAATCTCGATCGCTCGCATCGAAAGGCTGCCGGCCCAGGACAAGTCATTACTTTCTTGTCATGGTGATATTTGTTCTGATCTTTTGCTCTTTCTCCATTTTCCATTTTCCCGTTCTCCCATCTCCGTGACCAAGGTCCGCGAATAACCTGTCATGGCCCTGATGTCTTCTCTGTCTGCAGCAATTCTTTCAGCCATGAGCTCGGGCGAACTCGTTCGTTTGTCAAGGGACAAAAGTCGTGAAGTCGACCAGGACTACTTCAAAAGGCATAAAATAAAATCTGACATTCCGAGGACGGTTTCTTTGACATTTGCGCGGGAATAGCAATCCAGACCGGATCATTTTCTGCAACAAAAGGGGGAAAACGAGGGGAGTGAAAAAAAAAAAACAGGTCAGCCATTAATGAAACTCCATAAAAACTTGATTGAAAATTCGTCGAGAACGTTGCATTGCGGGCTTCTTCCTCAACATCAAAAAATCTTCCATCTCATGTGCACCAAGATCGCCCAACTTTTTCCCCCCTTTCATGGCTTCGTGGTTACGAGCAACTTTCATCCACGCGCAAGCACTACAGTATCTTGTCCCACACAAGGAAAAGCTCCGTCCTAGCTTTTCAAGAAGATGATCACCTCGCACGGGAGATCGTCAACAATTCTTGACATCGCACTCGTTGCCTGGAGATGGGGGCACAATCCAAAGTCTCAGCCCTATAAGGTATGTTTCGATATGTAGAGTGCCTCATCTTGAGTCTCACTGCATGATATCCGTCGACGCCGCTGCCGAGCCGACGGAGAAAAGGCAAACTGCGAGTGCTCTAGGGCCAGTGACAAGTCGTCCTAGTATTCGCATGATGTTGACGTTGACGTTGATGGGAAATCGAAGCTCATGCGTCCCATCTCTTTTTCTCTCTCCCCCCCCCCCTTTCTCACTTCATACCTTCTTCTTTCTCTCTATATTTGTTTCTCTTTCTCTCTTATTCTTATTTATTTTCTTTGCGTCTCTGTTGGTTTTTTGTCGTCATCTCTTTCTTTCGAACCCCCCGTCTCCTCTTTTTTGGTCCTCTCAACTTCTTGATTATGGGCGTGTGCAAAAAATCCCGCGTGTTTTGCCTCCAGGTAAGCGTCACGTAGACGTACAGTGACCTCGAGAATGACTCCCACGTGTTGAATATGTGCGCGGCCCTTTCGCCACATGATAAGCTCTCAGCTAGCGCCGTCGCAGCTAATTCGTACCGCGCGTCAGCGGCAAAGGGAAAAAAAAAAGACCTTATCAAGTGCAGAGCAGCCATATCAGCCGTGGGGAACACCTCCCTTCAACTTGCCTCGATTACCTGCTATAGGATATTGATCGATGTACCACATACATTTTTATGTACCTGCAAGTGCACCAGATTGTACATGGGACCATGTTCCCGGCAAGAAAACAAGCCTCGTGACAGAAGTGAATCCTGCTTTGAAGGAGAGCGGGGGGGGGGGGGGGGGGGGGGGG